>WSFP011486047.1:0-15485 GCA_009831015.1 Picea engelmannii | reverse complement strand
CCCCCACACACAAAGATTCGAGGATCCTCCACTTGGTGCTCAATTGAATTTGGGAGCCTTGCGAATAGGAAGCAAGATGGATGTCTTCGGATTATCTAGGAAGAAAATAAGTGTGGGATTTACCTTTTAGACTTGTTTGGATGTGGAAAATCCAAGCCCAATTCATCTTAAAAATTTCATGATTTTACTCTAGAAGATTAAATAAGAAGGGAACTTTCTCATGGAAGGATCTTTGGGATATTCACAGAGGAACATGGCCATTTTGGAGGGATCTTGCATGTACCGAGGACCTCTTGACCTCAAATAGAGGCATTGTGAGGGGACTATAGTCACTTATGCTAGTATGCAATTTACCCAAAATGAATGACATTTCGAATCGATTTATTTGGAGTGATCAATAGTGGTCTTATGGTAAAATGATATTTCATTCTAACTGCAAGAAGCTCTATCAACACATGCACAAGGGTTCCCCTTTAGCCTTAATTTCAACATGAGATGAGGAACCTCAAATAATGAGTTTGAGTGGATCAACAAGCTTAACAACACGCGGTCAATCAAGCTTCCTATAAACTTAGAGTATTTGCAGGTTACTTTTATACCATGGTTTGCTTACCAATCTAGATGGCTAAAACTGATTTAACACATGACAAGGGTCCACAATGTAGGAGATTGAAGGCAATTGAACATATTCTTTACGAGTGCTCATTTGTTACGTGTTGTTGGAGGATAGTGTAGGATAGGTTTGGTTCACTACTCTATGGAGCCATTCACTAGTGTACCATTATTGTTGTCTTTGACATTGCATTTCGTCCATGGTTTTGTATACTTTTTGGAAAATTCATAGTAAGTTTGTTTTTGAAGGATCAATAGGTTTAGTGGGTTCCTTTTTTTTAGAATGGAGATTTCATAATTGCTCATAATTGTGGAGGAATGTTTAGAATTAAGCTATGTATAAGTTTGAAACCTTTCAAAAATAATCTTTTAGTGAGTTGTCTACTCAAGTTAGCTTTTTAAGGGATATTTGTTACGAAAAATGCAAAGGATTATTCTACCAAGTCTCTACCCCACCTCTTTGTAGCTTTGACTACATTTATGTTGATGATTCTTCTTTTGTATATGTATTTGTTTGTTTTTGTAAAATACTAGTCTAGATCCATCTTACTCTCGTATCTGTCAAGCGTTGAAAAAGATCTAATTATGGATGTGCAAACATTTCCTCAAAATTTTACACTCTAAAAAAGGTTTGCAATTCTAAAAATTTGATCCTTTTTAATATTTATAAATCCAAGATTAAAACAGAACAACATTAATTTATAATTTTTAAATTTATTATTTATTATGACACATCTACATATAATTCTATATATAACCTAGATAACAACCCATATTTGTCAAAAAAATCTTTATAGTCAATATCTTTCATACCCACTTTAACATAAAGAAAAGCATGATTTGAAGCTTACACTTTTTTTCCATGTCAAAATGAAAATTGTCTCTTCCAAATTTCCAATCTTTCAATATTCACGTCATGTCTACATATAATTTTACAATAAAAAGAATATTTATTGTACTAGTAACAAGATGCTCTACAACTTAGTATTGAAAGATGTTGAGGTATTAGTGTGATTAATAAAAATAAAATTAACTTACTTAAAAAAACAACAAATAAAAAATATTACATCTTAATAAATTGAATCCCTAATAAATTCGAGTTTAACATGAATTTGCTAGATAAAAAAAATTAAAATGAATATCTTTCCTACCACTTTAACATACAGAAAAGAGTGATGTGAACCTTCCACTATTGCAAAGTGAAATACTTCCATTCCATTTTCCAATTTCATGAGGTAGTGCAGAAGCATATGTGAAAGTGAAGCTCTTCCATTCCATCGTCCATTTAATCATGAGGTAGTGCACAAGCATCCCACTCTCGTGGTGATCTTCTCTGCGATTTCAAAGTTCATTCGGCTATGTCGGTTGAATTCTGTTGGGCAATCGTAATTTGGTCACAGCTTTGAATTTGATTGAAAAATATTATTAGCTTCATGAGAGTTTATATGGAACCTTAAACCTACCAGCAAAGTTGCATAATGGTCTAAAATAAAGCTCTGTGGGATCACATGGTATATCTCAGTGTGAATCGCATGCGTTTGCCGATTGGATTCAGACACAAAACCATAAAACTATTTACTACAGCAACAGCTACAACAAAAAATACTGCCATGATTGCAATGATACCTGCTTATAATATAAATGCGGAATTTCAAGGTGTCAATGAAACAAAGCCCATTGACTCCTCAGACGCATACGACTTCTTGTTGGAGGAATGCGTCAACATGAAAACCCCATTAGAAGGCCAGAAAGTCCATGCACAGATGCTCGTTACGGGACTACTAACCCAGAGTGTTTTCCTAGCCACTAAGCTTGTCAGCATGTATGCCTACTGTGGAAATATGGAAGATGCACGCCAAGTGTTTGACAAAATTCCTAAGCGAAATGTGTTCGCATGGAATGCTATTATCAGAGGTTATGCCAGGGATGGACACTGCGAGGAAGCCCTCAAGTTGTATTACCAAATGCAACAGGAAGGAATAAGCGGAGATAATTTCACCTTTCCGATCGTCCTCAAGGCGTGCGCCGAGACTGTGGCTCTGGATCAGGGTAAGCAAATCCATAGATCAGTAGTCAGAAGTGGTCTAGAGTTGCATGTCAATGTGGCTAATGCCCTTATATCCATGTATGGGAAATGTAGGAGAATTGAGAATGCACGCGAAGTGTTTGACAAAATGCCTGTGCGAGATGCAGTTACATGGAACACCATGATTGCAGGATATTTCCAAATTGGGAATTGTGAGGAAGCCGGAAAGCTGTTTGATGAAATGCAGCTGGGAAGGTCGAAGCCCGATGTGATAACTTGGAGTGCGATGATATCCGGGTATGAGCAGAATGGTCACGGCAATGAAGCAGTGAGGTCTTTCTCTGAAATGCAGCTGGCTGGAGTGAAAGCCAATTCAGTCACAGTCGCAAGTGTTCTCGCTTCTTGTGCAGATTTAGCAGCGCTGCAACAGGGTAAGGAAATCCATAACTATGTGATAAAAAATGGATTTGAATCATATATATTTGTGGGGAATGCCCTGATTCACATGTATGCAAAATGCGGGAAAATGGAAGATGCATACCAAGTGTTTGCCAATATGTCAGAGAGGGATCTGATCTCATGGAATGCAATAATTTCATGTTATGCATTAAACGGGTATTGTGATGCGGCATTGGGACTCTTGGATCAACTTCAAATGACAGGAATGAACCCAAATGTAATTACATGGAGTGCAGTGATTGCAGGGTATACTCAATTCGGTTATAGTGTTGAAGCCTTGAAACTCTTCAGTCGAATGCAACTTGCAGAGGTGAAGCCTAACTCTGTTACCGTAGCAACTATTTTGCCTTCATGTGCTGACTTAGCAGCTCTGCAGCGTGGTAAGGAGCTTCATAACTACACAATCAGGAATCATTCAGAGTCAAATGTCATTGTGGGGAATGCTCTTATAGACATGTATGCCAAATGTGGAAGTTTAGAAGATGCACGAAGCATGTTTGACAAAATGGTTGAAAGAGATGTGATATCATGGAATGCAATTATTGCAGGATATCGAATGCATGGGCACGGGGAAGATGCCCTGGTGCTCTTTTATGAAATGCAACAGGCAGGCATTAAGCCAGACCATATCACCTTCATTGCTGTTTTGTCTGCATGCAGTCATGCTGGGCTTGTGGATGAGGGCTGGAGATACTTCGATCACATGACTCAAGACTATGGTATCTTTCCCAGAGTTGAGCACTATGCCTGCATGGTTGACATCCTTGGCCGTGCTGGGCACTTGGACGAGGCATACAACCTAATCAAAAGGATGCCACAAAAACCTAATTCTTGTGTATGGGGAGCCTTGCTTGGTGCATGCAGAAAACATTACAACATAGAGCTAGCAGAATGTGCTGCAAGACACCTTTATGAGCTGGAGCCTAAAACTACTGGAAACTATATTCTGCTGTCAAATATTTATGCTGCATCTTGCAGGTGGGAAGATGCAGCAAAGGTAAGAACACTGATGAAAGATAGAGGGTTAAACAAGAAGCCAGGATGCACATGGATTGAGGTCAATAACAAGGTTTATTCATTCATTGTAGGAGACACTTCACATCCACAGTTAAATGAAATCTACGTGACGTTAGACAGTTTGGCAGGGCAGATGAAAGCAGCAGGCTATGTGCCGGACACAAATTTTGCATTGCACGATGTGGATGAGGAGGAGAAAGAGCATATTCTCTATGGTCACAGCGAAAAGCTGGCCATTGCTTTTGGTCTTATGAGCACATCTCCTGGGATGTCTATCAGGATCACCAAAAACCTTCGAGTATGTGGTGACTGCCACAGCGCAACCAAGTTTATTTCCAAAATTGTTGGGCGAAAAATCATTGTAAGGGATTGGAACCGTTTCCATCATTTCGAAGATGGCTTATGTTCTTGTGGGGATTATTGGTGAAGCTAATTGGAAGAGGCAACGGTTATGAGATTACTAGGGTAACTTTTGCCTCGCGCTTGTTGCCAGGCACTGGGTATTCCTTTATTCAGAATTGCAGTTTTGGAAATAGAAAGCATAATGATATTCCAATACAAGAGATTCAATAAGGTTTGTTCGATGACTTGCAGGGCCATAACTTATTGTGAGGAGATGGGGTTATTGCCATTTTTACAAGGATCTGCTTCATTCTGTGAGGTTTATTGATGATTGCTAAATGAGAGAGGCAATGTGACCTGGCTTGTGCCATATCAACTTCTGCCTGATGTTTATCCTTAGCACGAGATGTGCTAGTTTTACTGCTGAAGGCAGGTTTGGAGAGGGGGGTTCATAATACTGACACAGGAATGCTAACAGTACGATTTAGTTTAGTTTGTAAGTTTAGAAGCGTGAACTTCAGTATAGTTGCATATGACAAACCTGGAAATTAGATTTCGACATCAGTGGTGATGGATTAACAAACCTGCAGTAACATCTATGTATTCAGTTGAGAGAAAGAATTCTTCATTTTCTACTTTCTCCATTCTCTAGATGCAAGGACTCTGTACACACACACACCCACACCCATCAGCAACAATGGATTAACAAACCTGCAGTAACATTTATGCATTCAGTTCATGGTGAAGAATTCTCATTTTCTGCTTTCTCCATTCTCTGGATGTGAGGACTCTGTACACACACCCACACCTACACAAAGGAACCCGGCAGACTATGAGCAGGAAATTCAACAGAGTATGAGAACACCCAAAAGGTTACAAGGAAGAAACCCAACGACTGGATGTGTTTTACAGTTTACCAGTATAAAAAGATCTACATATTTCACATATTGGAAGCTGAAATTGTTACTGATCCGATGATTACAGTCTGGACTCTGAAGGTTTTTAAGTTAGCAACAATAGTACAATTTCACTAATTGCCAAAGTTGTAGGGCCTAGAAATTATTGTGACAGACCGGAATCTCTTACATCATTTCAAGCATGGACTTTGTTCTTATGCAGCTTATTCATGATGCCGATTCAAACAAGGAACATGCCAAGCTTGTGAAATATCAAGATTTCCCTTGTCGTTCATTGTCGGTTGCAAGTACTATTTTTCTTTCACAACAGGTTTGAGAATTGATGGCACAATAATAAGGTGATACAAACAATCTTATGATAATTCATTGACATTGGTATAATAAAGTTTGCTTAGTGATTTATCACTAGCGGTGCCCTGCAGAAATTTAGTAAGTCAAATTCTGTTGGTACTCAACAAAAGAGGTATATTTCCTCCAAGTTCTTAAAATAAATAAAGCTGTACTTCATGAACTGATATCAAACTTCTTTTCAGGCCTCACGAACATATGAATTATGGGAGTAGATCAGTTTTCAATAGTCATTGCCTAGGAATCCCTTTTCTCTTTTGAAAGGAGTTCTGTTAATTCTAGGTTGCTCTTTATTAATGAAACTTTGCACTGGTTACTTGCTAAGTCATCGAAGGTGTAACCACTGCAATGCAACGTTGTTCTACACACCAAGACCTTTCCAACTGTGCAAAAATCACCTCAATCAATGTTCATATGCGAAAGTTATGTCTCCCACAAATTGACCTACCTTGTTGACCACCATGGCACTGAGTAGATGCCTTGTCAACCCCCATTACTCACACATGTGGGGCTACCACGTGTGAACTTTCATGAAGATTCTAGAAAGTCCAAAATCTAACACGAATTGAGGGTTGAGGCATGCAAAAACTCTAACCTTAGACTACTATTATGCTACGTTAAATATTAAGTCGCTAGGAGGAAAAAATGGGTTTCATTATTTAGTATTGTACTTGTTCCATATTTGAGCAAAGCATCTAGGAGTGGGATTTGAGAGCATAACAGAGGAAGAAGATTTTGTAGCAACTATTCAGAGCGATTTCAAATGCAACTCCATAGTGGGTGCCCCTTTCTTTGTACTCACATTTCATAACTGAAGAAAATAGAGCAGAGCAGAGGCTTCACCTTCTAGTTGAGTTTTCTCCCATTTCGGGTTTCCTAGGATACGTCTTCTATTCATTTTTGTGTGGATGGTGTGTGTTGGAGCCGCCTTTTACAAGTGGTTGAAATATAATCCTTGCAACCAAAAGTTTACCCCGACATGCGAAGTGGCGATAGCCATTATAGTCCCAAGTCACTGTCGCCTAACCATTAAGCGAGTCTATCACTTTTATTACCTCGCGCTATTGCGCTTCGGGAGTTACAAGTTGCAAGGCTTCCAAACTCCGATATGCGAAGTCGCGAAACAGTTTCAAAAGTTCACCCAGGTTGGTGTCAGGGGTAAGTCACTTTAAACCCTAGTTAAGCACTGTCGGGGTTTCGCGACTCGACAATCGCTCTCCCAAAAAGCTTTACCTTTGTAGCCCCGAGTTGTGAAGTCGTGATTTCTATTGATTAAGCATGGGTTAATTAAGAACTTAAGTCTGATCACGATTTTTTAACTAAATCGTGCCATCGCGATTTCGGGTATTTTGGATTCCAAGACTAGGAACGAAATTATCCGAGACGACAAACGCCGAAAAGAGGTTTCGAGAGTTGAAGGTACAAAGTTAAAGAAATTAACTAAATTAATTAATGCCTTAAAGGGCCTTTAACATACGCAGTCTACAGATGAGTTTTTTGAATGTTTCTGCATTTCTTTATTATCACAAATATTTTAAACATTTATGGCATTGATTTGAATCTTGATGAATTATTGGAAAATAAGATCTAGTCTCACGCCTAAATATTTCCATTAAACGATTTGACCGTTTTGTCAGCAAGGACTCACGCAAAGTTGAAAGATTAAAGTTAAGGGGTTTGTTTCATTATTTCAATTTTATTTCTATTTTGTGCGCAGATCTTTTTCATCAGGATAACTTATGTCTGTATTCACAATTCTTACTACAGGTGATCTGCGTACAAAGTTTTCTATCATGGCTCCACGAAAAGCGTCCAAGGCGGCTGCCGAGAGTTCAGGTCAGGGCTCAGATGCAGTTTTCGATACTTCACCCCGAAGTATTAATATCGTCAAAACCTTGACATACATCTCCGACATTCTTCAGTCCGAATCGTTGAACTGTTCAGATGATTCCAGCGATAACGAGAAGGATGATTTGGCCACCAAATACAAAATCATCATTCAAGCAGAGATGCACAAAATAGCGGCAAGGCCACGACTCTTTCCCTATTACGATATGGTCAGATGGGCATTAGACCATGTGGATATCCTGACCAGGACTATCTTCAACGAACAAAAGGTGACGGTTGGGATCTTTAGACCGGAACATTTCCAGGCAATGTATCAGCTGTCACCCACACCAAACTTCACATACAATGCTGAGTTTCTGGAAGATTTCAAGGAGAAGGAATGCGAGCAATATGACAAAACCTTGCCGGAGCTGATCAAGGATTAGGTTTCGCACCCTGCAAAATTCAGGGCAGATTCTAATGGTATTTATTCAATCTCCTCTTTAGAACCGCCATTCAGGTATATAACAATGATGGCCTGTAGGTTGTATGGGAGGGAGGACACCACACACTTTTTTCTCCCGTGGATGCCTCTGATTTATACAGTAGATGAAGGTTGTTCTTTCGACTAGGCCAAACTGTTGTCCGACAGTCTAACCCGTCAAATTACCGAATATCGAGCGCAGAAGGAGAGCCAAAAGACAACTTTGTTTTTTATGTCTGCCTACGTCATGGACGCTATTTGTTTCATGACGCCTTTCCCTCTAATGAGCTGGAGTTGGACTTCGTCTAATGCTGAGCCCATCCATGTCTATCACTCGAAACTTTGGGAGGTTAAGGCCACATAATTCATATACGAGATTTTCAATTGGGTAATGGTATCGATGCATGTCTCCATCTTCGGTAACCCATCGCCCAAGATTTCAAATAGCATCGCTGGCAACTTAAGTAGTGTGGTTGACTGGTATGTAGAAGTAGAATTTTCATACATCAGGGTTTTCGGCACCTCTGTGCCCCCATATGCTCTACCACTATTCGTGCCAGATAAGTTGGTATGTCGCGAAATCGCCAGGCAAACCGTGCTCGGTGGAATAAGCAAAGAGCTTAAAGGTTTTTCGAAGAAGGTATGGCTGCCCTTTCCCATTCATTTTAATACATATTCTTTATTAGATTTCGGACACGCCAAAGCCAAGGCTATGGCCTTGGAGGAATTTAAATTTGTCAGCATCGAGTTCAGGAAACATGACCCACATAAGGTCGTGAGTAATCACATGGGGAGTTGTGGCCTGAAAAGATACAAGCACGAGCACTCGCCTCATGACGACATCTTCCGAGGTGCAAGATCCTATGCCGAGGTTCTAAGTCGGATTCAAGCCATGTCGCCTGGGGATAGGGCTGATCTTTTCAAGTTTCAGGAACACTGACGGAGCTGCCTTCCCCCAGTTTTACAGGGTAAGAACCCACAAACTGCAGATGTACAACAAACGAGAGTCAAAGGTGCAAAGGACTCGAGTCCTAGCGGGGAGAAGGACCAAGGGAAAACCAGGGAGGCTGGAACCTCAGAGCTAGGAGCCGAAGGCCCCCAGAAGCAGGAAGGAAACCCCGAAAAGGGCGCGCCAGGCAAGCAGGCCCAAGGCCAAGCGGAGATACCTTCGCAGGGATCGGGCGACTCACTTTTGCTCTCGCCAAACTAGCCGGTTACAGAAGTCACCCTGAAACAAACATCTAAGCAAATCGGTAGTCCGATTGCTATTGTCACACCCTTGCAATTCACAAAGGGGAATCCTGACGAGGGATGGATTTTCAATGAAGAATTGTTTCTTTGACAAGAAAAGAAAGGTCGTGGTAAGGCAAGGATTTTATCAAAAAGAGGGCGCAATAGCTAAAAAATTTAAAATCATGACAGATGGGAAGGCCGCGAAAGAGGAAAAATTTGTAGAGGAGATAGCCGGGATGCTAGGGGCTTATGCTACAGCCAATAAGTACTCACTTGGGACTTTGATGGCCCAGTTGAAACGAAAGAACCTCCTGATCAGTCAATTGGAAGCTAAGGTAGCTACTGTCGAAACAAATGTTAGGGACGAGGTGAGCAGGAGCCTTGAGGAAGCCCGAACAACCGACCTGCGTGAAATCGAGAAGCTCAGGTCCAACCTTGAGCAGGTGCGCCAGTCGACGCAAACTAGCCAAACACAGGTAAGCCAACAAGGGCAACAAATTATAGAGTTGCAGTCGAAATTGGAGGTGGCCGAGAAGCAGGTCGTAGACATAGAAATGTTCAGATCGTAGGCCGCCGAAATCCGATATAAGGTACTTGCAGCTCAACAAAACTTGCTGGCAAAGGTGAGAACCATTCAAAACCATTTCCGGACGATAGAGCAGATATTAGATAACATTTCTTCGAGAGAAAGAGAAGCCGAGGCAACACAGGTCGCTTTCCAAGACGTTGTTATAGTTGCAGCGAAGCTAGAAACGGTCAACACCTCAAAATTATCCATCGCGGAACAAACCAGAGGTAATATCCTGCTGAAGGTCTGGGAGAAGAACATATCGGAAAGCAGGGAGAGAGCTAACGAAGTAAAGAATTTTTGTGAGGAAACGTTTTGTTTAATAAGTAAATGTTTGCTAGATCTTGATAAGCAGAGCAGTGTTGGGACACTAGGAAAAATCAATATAGCTAAACATCTGTTGGACATCAAAGAAAACATGGAGGAGCAGCAAGTGGAGATATCCCAGATCAGCCAGGTTGATATGACTCAAATGGACAAATGGCTAGTACAGCCAAATTTACAATTATGCTCCATCATCGCAGATGACCGACAAGTGGGAAATAATTTACCACAGCTGGCGAAGAATTGTTACACTCTTGAAGAGAGCGACCAGGCAGAGCCTTCCAGGTTGATAGCCCAGTTGGTGAAGAGATGCATCACTTGCACCGAGCAGGCTAAAGGGCAGGCTTCCGGTGTCAAATAATGACAGATGTCTGCCTGTTCTATTTTTAGAACCCAGAGAATAAGGAAATGAAGGTGCTCTACCCGCAAGAAGGAGGACAAAGACAAAGAAGTGAAACACATAAATTTCCCATTTTGTAACCCAAAACTTCTGGAACGATTGAGATTTTAGCGTTTATAAGTTTGTATAAATATGTATTTTGAAGTGAGAATGAAGGTTGGACCTTTCTTGGCCGATTGTAATAGAGACTTTCTCCCTTTTGAAAATTAATACAAAGCAATCCGAAGATTCCTGATTGCATGAAGATTGAGTTATGAGTTTTGTTTTCTCTGTTATCTTATATTAAGTTTCATTTCACATATATATTTCTGATGAATGCTTTAGCTACAATTTAGTGCAACTTCTACTGTGGTGACCAACTTTTAGTCGTCTAATCGCTTGCAGTTTTTCCTCTGTATCGACTATCAACAGGTACAAGACCTGTGAACTTTTTAGATCTCTTTATTTTATGCTTTGTCAGATTACTTCTTGCCTTTTTCTTCCTCTGTTTACAGGGTGAGATTCTCCCTTGATAGGAGCCTCACATTATCGACTGCTTAATGTTTTCTCACATTTCATACATGATTCTTTAAAAAGTTAACTCAGTTACGGGAGAAGGCCTTTGGTTTGTCTTCTATCTTTAACATCAGATTTCGAAAGTTCTCTTTTATACGATTAAAGAAAAAGTTGAAGTGGCATTTTAAACCTTGGACTTTCTTTTCATTTTCTGTTCCTCCATGACTGTGCCCTTTGCAAGACAACCCAACATTGAACCCGGCCTATCGGATCAAACCAACATCGCTTTGAACCTATTCGATACCATACTTAAAATCGCCATCACCCGGGTCGAACTCGAATGTTCATGGGCCGCAATTGAACGAGATATAAGCATCCAGGAGCGTTTGGAAGCGAGACAGAGACAACTTAGAAATCAGCCTGAGCTTCCCTTTTTCCGAAGATTGATTTTTCCCCTTTTATCTTTTACTCACTTTCGGATGCCTAGACCCTGTACTTTTTAGCCTTAAGTACAAACTCTGAAACAACAGTGTGTTCATTTGCTTGTTCTTTCATTTTTCGTATTTTAGTTATTTTCATAAATTTAAGCAATAAGCTAATGATAATAAATTTGAGATCTAAGGAAATTGACAATAATAAATATTTACATATATTTGATAAAGATTTACCAACAAATAAAAATTTACATATTACATGTAAATCTTTATTTGTTGGTAAATCTTTACATATATATGTAAATATATTTGTTGGCAATAATAAGGAAATTGATAATAAAGATTTACATATATTTGTTGGTATTTATTATTAGGGTATAAACATAATGATTTTATAAATCCAATAAAAAAATAATCACATCATAAAAGGAAAAGCCAAAACACATAAGAATTCCCATGGGAACAATAAGTACCTTACAGATAGATCAATAAGCTTCAATGATCGAAATGACTTTATATCTTGATTTGTACAAATGAAGTTAGACACCTCTTAGGGTCACATTGATGTGAACCCTAACCTTAAATGTGGTATTTGTAGGGGTCTCTCTAACACCAGGTGTAGTCACAAGCATGTCAAAATTAGTCAACATAGCTGCAACAATATTAAGTATTATATTGTGTCAAGTATTTGACACAATTTCATATTATTGTGTTTGTTTATGGACATGTCTTTATGACTTGAACTTATTATCACATGCAAAGGCTCACCCAATATAGGTCAATACACGACTCTCTTTGTACAAGGATATTTTACTCTATCTAACAAAGGAATAGTATGAAAACACTTGTTTGGAAGCATAAATATATTTGTTGCAAGGTTCAAATAACATCACCAATAATCTCCACAAGAACATAATCCATCACTAAAGTGGTAGAAACGGTTGGCACCTCTCATAATAATTTCTCACCCAACAATCTTGGAAATGAACTTAGAGGCAATGTGGCAATCATTACACGCGTGAAGGTTCTTCATGATCCAGATGGGAGTGCATGGGCTTGTATTGATGATTCCATAAACAATGGCCAACTTCTCACTATGACTATTTATCATGCTTTCCTTCACTTCTTCCTCCACCTCTTGCAACACAATATTTGTATTTGACACATATCCTGAGTCTTTCATTTGCTCATATAAGGTTTCCTACATTGCATAAATTTCATTAGATTGGGGATGGGTTATGTCTGCTGCAAATAATGTATAAACCTCTCTATTTATCTCAATAAAGCTACATCTTGGCAGTTTCTTCACTTCTCTCTCTTTCATCATTGTCCTGAACTTCGCTTCGTCCTCCCACCTGCCTGCCTCAGCATAGATGTTTGACAACAATACATAACCTCCAACAATGTTTGGTTCTAATTCAAAAAGATGTTTTGCTGCTCGTTCTCCAAATTCAATATTGCAGTGAACTCTGCAAGCTCCAAGCAAGGCTCCCCAAACCACAACATTGGGCTCTAATGACATCTTTTTGATAATTCCATGTGCTTCATCTAGATGTCTTGCATGCCCAAGAAGGTCAACCATGCAAGCATAATACTCCAACTCAGGTGCAAGGCCATAATCAAACTTCATGCACTCATAGTATTGTCAGCCCTCATCTACTAGTCATGTATGAGAGCATGCGGTCAAAACACGAATGAAGGTGATATGATATGGCTTTGTGCTTGTCTGTTGCATTTGGGAAAAAAGAGCAAGAGCATACTCACAATGTCCATGAAATCCATATCCCAAAATCATGGCATTCCATGAGACTACATTTCTATTCAACATCCTGTCAAATACTTGTCGAGCAATGTCTATATACCCACATTTTACATACATGTCTATAAGCCCAGTGCCCAAAACAAAATCAGATTCAGATCTACTTCTTATTATGATGCAACCCCCCTCCCCTCCTGAGGTTCTGCGACGTCTCGGTCTAGGATCTTTCTAAATGCTGAGTCGAATTGACTCTTCGAGCCTTTGTTAGACCCCTATTAATCTTACACAGGTCCTCTTTCCTTCAGTGTGCAGGTCCTGACAGACCCACAGGCTATTCATGTGTGCTTCCAAAACAACAAGTTTCAGGGGCTATCCCCTTTTTCATTAGCCCTTTCCTTCATATGGCCCTGGTGTTGAAATAATGTAACTGCAAAGTGTATTCTAATTATTATTGTGTAATTATTCATTAGATCAATCCCCATTGCGGATTGATCATGTCAGCTATTGTAAAAGACCAAATCCCCTTTTGTGGATTGGTCAAAACATAATTGTAATAGGCAAAAGAAGAAGTCGGTCCCATAATATATTAAAGAGGCCCTAGAATATATTAAAGGTGGTTATAACCACCCAAATTGAGAAGTTAGCCCTGCCAGTGAAGAGACACTTCCACACGTGCCAGAATTGTATAAATAAGGAGGCTAGCGCCTCACTTAGACACACACTCACTTGTTCATTGAGAGACAAGTTTCAGAGTTGCAGTTGGAGAAGAGAGAGAGAAAGAGAGGCACATTCTTGGGAGAGGACTTTCTGTATTTGTTTGAGTTATCTCTTGGCATTGTATTGGCTATCTATAATAAGGAAGTTTTTGCTGGGTTTTCTTCCCCTTGAGGGTTTCCCAGGATAAATGATGTGTCTCTTGTGATTGTGTATTTCTCATTGATCCTATCTTATGCTATTATTGTCTATTGAAATGAAAAGAACTCTAATAATAGCTTAAACCTTAACACAATATCAGAGCTAAGCTGAAGAGAGCATCTTTCACAAGAGAAAGTGAAAAACCTCATTGTTGTCGTACATGCAAATTAGGGCTTTTTGTTGATGAAGTATTTCATCCCTAAAACCATCTAGAAAAGTGTGCCCTTTCTCAAGGATCACTTTGGCATCCTCAACGTAACTTTTCAGTGGCTAGATCTCTCGGAAAGTGAAACCCTAGTTTCACAAAGTACCAGAGGTACTAGAAAACCAGAGTACCAGAAGTACCAGAATACCAGAGGTACTAGAAAACCAGAAGCACCAGTCCAGAAATCCGCAGATCAAGTTTGGAGGGGTAAAAGTTGGATTTTCTCAGATCTAAACACACCAGGCTAGTCGCCTCAACCAAGCGCACCTCCTGGTAAGTTCAGAATTTGATTTTGAGCATTTTCATTTTTTCGTCATTTTCCTAACTCCAGGTAAAAGATGTCTGCAAGCACTAAGCTTGTTGACAAGCTGGAAGGTGTGGAAAACTTTTGTGCCTGGAAGTATAGGATTGGACTCATTCTTGAAGAGAATGACCTAGCAAGATTCGTCAAAGAAGAAGTGTCAGAACCCAACAATGTTGCAGACAAAGCAAAGCATAAAAAAAACATGATAAGGGCCAAAAGAATCATTGCAGATTCAATCAAAGATCACTTGATCCCTTATGTGTCATCAAAGAAGACTCCGAAAGAAATGTTTGATGCCCTAAGTAGACTATATGAAGGAAATAACATAAACCAAAAGATGAATCTATGAACTCAGCTCAAGAATACAAGGATGCAGAAAGGAGAATCAATCCAAGAATATTTCTCCAGAATATCCCAATTCAAAGAACAACTAGAAGCAATCGGAGATGCTATAGACAAAGACGAACTTATAATGACGACTCTTAATGGTCTCACAAGACCTTGGGATGCATTCATCCAAACGATATGTGCCAGAACAGAGAAACTAAAATTTGACGGTCTATGGGAAGAATGCTTTCAAGAAGAAACAAGAGTAGCTAACCGAGAAGCGTTACTAGCAAGAGACGATGATCAATCCCTAGATACTCACAACAAAGGAGGAAGGAAGAATTCATACTTCCAGAAAGAAACTCATAAAGAGTCTCACCCCCAAAACAAATCTCAACCAAAGAGATTCCAGAAGAAAGGACAACGAAAGGAAAGAGATTACTCATTTGTCCAATGCTACCATTGTGACAAGATGGGACATATTGCGAG
>ML882092.1:0-13855 GCA_009831015.1 Picea engelmannii | reverse complement strand
TAACACTCAACACTGAAATTTTTTACTTTCAATTATTCTCATTTTTTTTTCACTCTTTCTTTATACAATGTTGAGTGTTAATATATATATATAAAATAGTAAAAAAAAATGAAATTATTTTATGAGGGTGGATCTTCACATATTTTATTTATGGTTTACATTGAATACTTTTTGTTATTGATATTTTTTTAGATGCGACTTGTCAACTCTTTGTTAAAGGTGGATCTTGAAATATTGTATTTATGGTGGATATAAAAATATTTTTTTGTTATTAATATTTTTTAAATGTTATCTGTCAAATCTATCTTGAATAGGAAAGAAATTCCACATCTCCTCAATGAGCTGTAAAAAGACCTTTCAACCCCAAAAACAATAATAAAAAAATGAAAATATTAATTTTATAAGTTTATAATTTTTTTTCATTAATCTTTTAAAAAAAAGTTATTTAAAATTAAAATTAAATATTTATTGGATTATTGTCTGTAATGCTTTCCTATATCTTATTTTTACAGTAATTTATAACATTAATTTTCATAATTTTTTATTTAATTATTTCGTCTTATAAATTATTTTCCATTTACCGATTTTGAAAAATTTAGTGATACATTTGATATGTGCTACCTATCTAGAAACGTGTTTTACTTTTCTTTAATTGTTCATCCTTTAAATTGACATTTTGTCATTACATAAACGTGTTTTACTTTTTTTTTTTTTTAATTGTTCATCCTTCAAATTGACATTTTGTCATTGATAATGAAATACATACGTAGAAGCTAAAATGTGTTACACTTTTCTATAATTTACAATTTATGTTTATAAAATGTTATAATATTAATTTAATATTTACATAAATTTGAGATTTTTTAATTATATGTATTTGGACAATTTTCAATTAATCAGAAATCAATTTGATTTGTGTTATATATGTATAACATAAATGTGTTATACTTTGTTTAATTTTTTTTTCGTATAATTTTATATTTTCATCTTTACATTAATTTGAGATTTGTTTTTCATTTTTTTTTTTTTCTATCTAAAAGATTGTAGATTTTGATAATTTTATGTACAAGAGAGAATGCATACATTCCTAATGGAGAAATTGTATTGTAAAAATTATGTATATTAAAAAGAATCTACAATTGATTTATTGTCATGTATTGTTGTGTATAATAATTGCATATATAGCATATAAAATGAAAATTTAAACATAACAAATTGACAATGAAAAAATGATGGGTGGCTTATTCCCCAACTTTTAAAATCTATTATGCAATGAGCTTCAAACTTGTTTTGATGGTATCCATTTCAAAAATATAAAAAACCTTCATATTTAAATTTAAAAATTACACACATACACATTTAAAATGTTCAAATTGAAAGAAAAAAATTCCATACTACATCTAATTGATGCAAGATCATCCTCCTTATTCACTAAGAAAATCCATGAACACTCCTCTTCCAAAATATTTTAGTTTAAAGTAGAGTGGGTTCATTAGAGGAGACAAAAACACTAATAAATCTACAATTATCTAAGTAATCAGATCCTCTCACTCTAGATCCATTCCTAAGAGTTTAATAGGGTTTTTTGGGGTAATATGGGTGGAGGCCCGAAAGAGAGACCATAGAAACAATCATCGTTAATCTTTCCTCAAATTAATAATTGTGAAAGTGATTACAAGGTATGAATCTTGAAGATGACAGTAAATAGGGAAGGGGCTCACATCCGAAAAGAAGTGAAGAAAAATCTTTATTGGTGTTTGGTGGGGGTCGTTGGGAGATTTGATGAGAAAGGGCTAATTGTTATTACTTTGGGGTAAAATGTATTCTTTCATGCACTCTCACTAAATAAAGAAGACAAAAATCATAAGTGTGAGATGGGCGTAAAAATGACGATAGAAAGAATGACAAAGTCTCTTGTAGTGAATAAGGGAAGAAGACAATGTTGAAGAAATTAATTTTGAGTCACTCTAAGATTAGATAAGTCTTAGATCAATGGGTTTATTTTGGTGTTTTGTGAAAGAAATTGACCAATAATTTATAATAGAATTAGAGCCCATTGAGGCCTAATGTAATGTTTTGAAGCTTTGAACTTAACTGACTCAAATTTCATTCAATTTTACTTCATTGAGCTCTCTTTTTTATTGTGTGTATCTAATTAATGTGATGTGTGATTCAAGTAATTAATTATAGGCCTATACAAGTTGCTTGCACCACTAACCCATAATGATTAAATGCACATTAATTTCTTTAGAATATGATATAAAAGCATAGAGACACATGACCATAATAATTAATGTGTAATTGTTGATGAGAGTATAGTCAATGAGTAGTCAAATGACAAAGGAATATCTTAATTGGCAACGTTGGCTAATGTGCATGCGACTAATAGTTACTATGGAACATGGTAGATTATAATAGATTATTGAAGGACATGTCACTGTAATTCAAAATAATGGCTAGTGGATAGTTGAATAATTGATTTGGAGCCTCACATCAACACCATGTGTGTGTCGTCCCCGAGGTGTAGGAAATTCGTTGACGGGATGTGCTCTTAAGACACTCTGTGATGTTAAAGTCACCGGTTCAAAACTACGGGGACAAAAAATCCAACCATGTTAAGGGTTGGTGTGGCTCAGGTCGGGTGCGATCCCTGGGTGGTTTTGACAGGTTAGATGCCCCCGAGTCGCGGTTTCTCAGCCATGGAATAGTCCCGCAGGTCATAGACAAACTAGAAAACAAAAAAAAACATCATGTGTGTGCCACATCAATAATAATTGACAAACACTTTAATTTTTTAAAAGTGTGTAGATTTTCACAGCTCGTCAGAATGTGCATAAGTTTTTTGTTTAATACTTTGTAGGAATTTTTCGAAACATCCAACGTTTTGAGTGGACACTCCACACATAATTAGTGACTAGAAGTGATAAGATGTTAGAATAGAGTGGTGATGAGCAGTATTTAAAGGAAAGTATTAGAATATAATCATTGAAGAGAAAATAAGTTATTGTTCGAGAGTAAAAGGAAATTTAGAAATAATAAATAAGTCATTATGTTTAAAATGCCATTAGGAATAAGATACAAATTTCTTGTTTGGAACTAAACGAGTGTTCAACAATAACAGATTTGGTGATACGATTGTGGTTATTATCCGGTATATGCTCTTTAAGGAGAGTGTTAAAAGAACTATGTAATATTTTCCACGGGGAAAAGGGAATTGGTAAACTCCTCGGCCAAGCATCAGGTCATGTTTATCCTTGGCGGTTCTAAATAGATGTTTGAGGGTTTTATAGGGTTTGAAAAGGGTTTTGATGTTCTTTTTAGCTAGTATTTTGGAAATATGAGTCGTGGTGCCTTGGATATGATATGTGTTCTAACATCTTATAGATTCTAGTCCCTGATGATGGATGGAGAGTCCACTCGAAACTTTGGACGTTTAAAAAAAATACTACATAGCATTTATCCAAAAATTTTAAGCATATTTATTTGTTATTTGGACAACTACCATCAGTTACTTCAAGAAGGTGAATTTTTGTTTAACCAATTGGCATAGAAGTTGAATTATTGTAATTCAGACATGGACATGGTCCAAAATAAGGTGAACTACATGTTAGGGTCCTAACCCGCAAATAGGTAGAACAATATATTCGGATGTAATAAAGATCAATATTAATAAGGCCTTTCAATAAAATAGAATAAGTCGAATGTAAGAAGACCTAATAGAAGCTCCTGCTTCTAGAAGGATATTCCTATAGATGCTTCCTTTGATAGACATATTTAGTATAAATAGGAGTCGAGGGTATGAGAACCCTAGCTTGGATATTATTTTAATAGAGCTCTCCTCGACTGGAGGTTTCCCCCTTGAAGAGGCCCGTGAACATTGCTCTCAGAATCAAAGTGCTATTTCTGTTGTTATTCATATATCATTTCATTGTTATTGTGGTGATTTTTCTGGTTATATTGTTGTTATTCTTCCATTTCGAGCATTTTATTTATGTTCTGCATACTTTTTATATATGGTATATTACAAGTGGTATCAGAGCACTTTCCTCGGCAAAAATTGTGAGTTAAATTTTTTTTCAGGGTAGAGACGTATTCCAGCATCTTTAAGCCACAAAGATCTGTCGTTACGTGCATAAACCCGCGGTTGAGGGATTCATACACACAGAAAATACAAGTGGTACTTAAGCGCACATCTGTTGACCACCCTTGTAACCCCTGTTGGCACCCCTTCGAGTGGTAGCGCATTAGACAACACTTGTGTATGGATCGACCTAGATTACTTGAACCCTCTTTAGATAATCCGATCGGTCTCTTGACTGCTATCATGCCACCAAGAACAACACTCGGGAAGATACTCTTTAGTACTTGGGTAATTGGGTAGTACGACTAAGGGTACTGTCTAGCCTCCTTAGTTAGTGCCCTGAGATATTGGGATGAATACTACTGTTGGACCCCATACGTATATCATAGAGCTATAGCACAGGGCAAACCCTTGTCTGTAGAACCCTTGAATACCTAAACATTGGGGACAGAAACATAAACAAATTAAAAAAAACAAGATCTATTGCCACGCAACTGTGTTTGGGTTGCCAAATCAATACAAATTTATTCCTGGTTAAGCATTTGGGCATTTCATCGCTACAGTATTCTTCAGACCGGAGTATAACTTTGTAGGTGTAAAAAAAAAAAAAAAAAGTCTGGAATTTTTTGCACCATTATTTGAGACCTATTCCATTGGATTCATCTCTTTGCCCTTATCACATTCATACATATAATTTTTCAGGAAATTTTTTGACCCCACCTACCCCATTTCGGTTCCCTCATCATCATGGCCCATACTCGTAGCCAAGAACTGGAAGCTCACTTCAATACCTTGCAATCTAATTTCATCGAGACCCAACAAGAAGTGAAACAACTTAGTGCCAATGTTGCTACCATCAATAAAACCATGCAATCCTCAATGGAGGAAATCAAACAAGACCTAACTACCCATCTTGAATCTGTCATTTCGATGCTCTACACCAATATGCATATCCCTACAGATAACCCTTTATCCGACCCACCTATAGATACTAAAGCTAAACATTCCTCTAACTTTCAGCACCATCACTTTCAATGTGACCTACGCCTTCCATGGGTGGATGTGACGAAATTTGATGGCTCGGATCCCACTGGTTGGGTAACCCAAATGGAACATTATTTCTCTTTATACGACATTACATATGACTTGGCCAAACTCTGGTATGGTGTTCTCCATCTAGATCAAGAACATTGGCAATGGTGGCAATGGAGAAAAACTTCATGTCAAGGGTATATTGCTTGGACACAATTTGTGGCAGATCTTTATGAATGCTTTGACACTGACACCAACCATTTGGGCCATTTTACAAAGTTGAAACAATCAGGAACAATGGAAGACTTTATAGCTTCCTTTGAGCGCCCGACTTTTGGGACAGAGGGCATGTTTGATGCCTTTTTCTAAGAGTGTTTTATCAATGGCCTCAAGGATGAGATTCGGGCCCATGTCCTCATGGCTCGGCCTCAAAGTTGGGTGGAGGCTACTAAAAGAGCTAAAGAAGTACAACAAGTTGTATCTTCTCAAAACTGGAAACCCTCCTTTATCCCTCGCACTAAACCTGTAAATCCCACTACTCCCTCCGCTCCACTAAAGATTCAAAAATTGACCAGTGCTAAAATGGATGAACGCCAACTCAAATGCCTTTGTTATAATTGTGATGACAAATACTTCCTAAACCACAAGTGTAAGGAACAAAATCTTTTTATGGCCATTTCGGAGGATATTTCGGAAGAGGATGTTGAAACTCCCCTTGTGTCTGAGTCAACTGAAACCACTAACATAACCCCTCCCTCAGACTCTCCCGAAGTAGAACTGGTCATTTCCCTCAATGCTCTCATTGGCTTCTCTGCTCCCCAAACCCTCAAGCTAATCGATTACATCAAGCATAGGAAGGTCATCATTATGGTTGATAGTGGAAGCACCCATAATTTTATTCATCGCCGCATTTCCCAAGAAACTCATTGCTACATCCATGTCGTCAATAATTTCCAAATCATGATTGCCAATGGTGGCTCCATGAAATGTGGAGGGCATTGTGAAAATATGCGTCTCCAAATTGGTGACTACCACCTGAAATCCCATATGTTTCCTATCGACATGGGCAGTTGTGACATTGTGTTGGCTGCAGACTAGCTAAGGACTTTGGGTCCCATTCTCATGGATTTTAAAGAATTAACCATGCAATTCGACCAGGAGGGCCAACAATATAAGTTCCAAGGAATCATCATCGGTTCACCTGAGATCATTAGTTCCCATCGCATGGAAAAGATGCTAAAAAAAGGTAATTCTGGTGTTATTTCCCAACTCCATGCCATACAAGCAACAAAGACACCCTCGGTGCCGCAAGACCTCCAATCCATCCTTTCTAAACATCAAGTGGTATTTTCCACCCCCCAGGGACTCACTCCTTCCTGTGGTGTTCATGATCATTCCATTCCCCTTGTACCAGGAAGCCTTCCTCCCAATATCCATCCATATCGTCACCCCTTTTCCCAAAAAAATGAAATTGAGAAAATGGTCCAGGAACTCTTTAACGCAGGCATTATCTGCCCTAGTACGAGCCCCTATTCTTCTTCTGTGGTCATGGTCGTGAAGAAAGAAGGTTCTTGGCGAATGTGTCATGACTTTCGTGCCCTCAACAAACTTACCATTAAAGACAAATTTCCCATCCCTGTCATTGATGACCTCTTGGATGAATTGAGGCCACTCAGTTGTTTACTAAACTTGATCTTCATTCTGGCTACCACCAGATATGTATGAAAGAGGCAAACATTCCCAAGATTTCCTTTAGAACTCATGAGGGCCACTATGAGTTTTTGGTCATGCCCTTTGGTTTGTGTAATGCCCCCTCCACCTTCCAAAGCCTCATGAATCATGTCTTTTTTCCTTTTCTCTCTCCTTTTGTCTTACTTTTCTTTGATGATATCCTCATATATAGAAAAACCTAGACAAACCATATTTCCCATGTGGATCGAGTTCTCCATCTACTCTCTCAGCACCAAATTTTCATGAAACAGTCTAAATGTGCTTTTGGTGCCTCAGAAGTCGAGTACTTGGGTCATTTGGTTGGCAAGGACGACGTCAGGGTGGATCGTAAAAAGATTGAAGCTATGCAAGACTGACCTCACCCAAAGACTCTCAAAAGATTGTGTGGATTTCTGGGCTTAACAGGTTATTATCTCAAGTTTGTTAAGAATTATGGAAAGATTGCAACACCTCTCACTGCACTCCTAAAAAAGAACTCTTTCACTTGGACTCCAACAGTTGCTCAGGCTTTTCAAACCTTGAAGATGGCCATGTGCACCACTCCAGTCCTCGCCCTTCCTGATTTCAAAAAGACCTTTGTCTTGGAATGTGATGCTTTAGGGAAAGGAATTGGTGTTGTCCTTATGCAAGAGGGTCAGCCTTTGGCCTTTACTAGCAAGAAAATGTCTGAAAGAAATATGGGAAAATCAATCTATGAAAAGGAAATGTTGGCTATTCTGCATGTCGTTGAACTGTGGCACCCTTCTCTATTGGGGCAACACTTCCAAATTAAGACAGACCATCAAAGCCTCAAGTATTTTCTAGAAAAACGCATTTCCTCCCCGGAGCAACAAAAGTGGGTGACAAATCTCTTTGGATATGATTATGAGATCATTTTCAAGAAAGAAAAGGACAATGTGGTTGTGGATGCACTTTCCCGAAAATATGAAGATGAAGGATCCCTTTTTTCTCTTTCCTTCATTGTACCAGATTGGCTCCAAGCCATTTGCCAGGAATGGCTACAAGATCTCAAAAGTTCATAGTCGATCCAACGATTGCAGTCCATTGCTCCAACTTCCCCAGGGTACTCTTGGCTCCATGATGAGCTTCGATACAAAGGCCATTTGTATTTAAGTAAACAAACAAAACTTAAATCCACGGTACTTTCTGAGCTTCATGCTACACCCACTGCTGGGCACTCCGGGTTTACCAAAACCTATGATAGGGTCAAACGCTCTTTTTTCTAGGATGACATGAAATAAGACATTCGTAATTTTGTTGCTGAATGTGATGTGTGTCAACACAACAAGGGAGAAATACTCAAATCATTGGGCACACTACAACTGCTTCCAATTCCACCTGCTATTTGGAGGGATATCTCTATGGATTTTATTACAGGCTTACCCAAATCGGGAAATAAATCAATAATCATGGTGGTTGTTGATCGCCTTTCCGAGTATGCTCATTTTTGTGCCCTTCAACACCGATTTACAACATCCAAGGTGGCTCAACTTTTCATGGATCAAGTCTTCAAGCTTCATGGAATGTCGCATTTTATTGTTTCTGATCACGACCCAACTTTCACTAGCAATTTTTGGCAAGAACTGTTCAAGCTACAAGGCACCCAATTGCAACTCAACACAACTTATTATCCCCATACTGATGGTCAAAATAAAGTTTTCAACAAGTGTTTGGAAACATATTTGAGGTGTTTTGCCTCGGAAAAGAAAAATCAATGGGCTCAATGGTTACCCCTAGCTGAATGGTGGTACAACACTTCATACCATATAGCTACACACATGACTCCTTTTGAAGAAGTATATGGACAAAATCCACCTTCAGTTCTCTCATACTTACCCGGTGTCTCGAAGGTCCAGGCGATTGACCAAACGCTTACAGTTCGAGAGGATATTCTCCGTATCGTCAAAGAGAATTTGGTCATGGCACAAAATCACATGAAGAAACAAGCAGATCAAGGTCTCTCTAAATGTCAATTTGCAGAAGGGGATCAGGTGTTTCTTCGATTGCAACCTTACAAGAAAACCTCCCTCAAGGCCGATCATTTTCAAAAGCTAGAGCACAAATTTTATGGTCCTTATACAGTTCTCAAGTGTCTGGGATAGGTGGCCTATCAGTTAGATTTTCCCAGTCATTCTAATCTACATCATGTTTGTCATGTTTCATGCTTAAAAATGGTGATTGGAACTAAGTACCAAATTCAAACCAACCTTCCCGAGTTAGTCGAACAAGGATCCATTTGGCTACAACCACAAGCAGTTTTGGACCAGCGTGAGTGTCACCTGCGTCAGAGAACCATCAGGGAAGTGTTAGTCCAATGGACAGATACAACTCTCGCAAATGCCACTTGGGAACCAACTACCATTCTACAACAATTTCCACATCTCAAGCCTTGAGGACAAGGTTGTTTTTAAGGGGGTGGACATGTTAGGGTCCTAACCCACACATAGGTAGAACAATATATTCGGATGTAATAAAGGTCAATATTAATAAGGTCTTTCAATAAAATAGAATAAGTCGAATGTAAGAAGACCTAATAGAAGCTTCCAATTCTAGAAGGATCTTCCTCTCGATGCTTCTTTTGATAGACATATTTAGTATAAATAGGAGTCGAGGGTATGAAAACCCTAGCTTGGATATTATTGTAATAGAGCTCTGCTAGACTGGAGGTTGCCCCTCGAAGAGGCCTGTGAACATTGCTCTCAGAATCAAAGTGTTATTTCAGTTGTTATTCATATATCATTTCAGTCTTATTGTGGTGATTGTTTTGGTTATATTGCTATTATTCTGCCATTTCTAGCATTTTATTTCTGTTCTGCATACTTTTTATATCTGGTATATTACACTACATGTTTAATATAGGTTTAAAGAAATGGATTCAATTGTAGAAGATATGGATATTTGTTGGCGTGAAGACAGAAAGAAGTCCATGATAATAGGAATTTCTCATACAAGCCTTATGTGGTGAAGGATTATTGTAGCAAAAATATCTCTAAGAAGGATTCAGTTTTTATAGTCATGGAGATACAAACAATGATCATTTTCTAAAGGAGAGAAAATAGAAGATGGAAGATTCTAAAGGACAAACCAACTACTTCTTGTTTGGTCATCAATTGATCGCTCGTAGAATATTTGGGAGCTAAAGCCAAAGGTAGAGTATATTACACGAAGGTGATGGTTAATATTTTTGTTTAAATGGTGAGACCATGTAATCCATGAAAAAAATGATATAAGAAGCCATAAGGTAGGTGAGAGATTAAAAAATTGGTTGAGGAAGTTGATAGAGGGATAACAACTTGCAAGGGGATTTCTAATTTCTATGGAAAGGAAGAGATCCTAGAGAAAATGTAGACTTTGACTTAGTTTATAGAATTTCTGACTTTGACTTAGTTTATAGAATTTCTTAGTTTATAGAATTTCTAGACATTGTAAATGTCTCCATATAAGCAATGAAAGCGAAAGTCACAAAGATAGATATACACTTAATTAACATTTGATAGAAAATAAAATTATGAGAGAAGTAGGAGTGTATGGGATTTTATCAATTTAATGGGCTATGGATGTGGAATCCCAGAGGTCATACACGTTTTCATGTGTAAACACATATTAGTTGACATATTTGGGACAAACAAATGCATTAGACTTGCTTCCCTATTTTGTTTCTCCTTAACAACATTATTTTATTTTGTATGAATGTGCTATGTATGATTGTATGTTTTTTATTCTATTAAAATATTGATATGGAAAGAAGTATAGGCGAGAATAATCATAAAATATATATTGTTTATTTTAATTTGAAATATGATTTGATTTCCATTCGAGATCTTAACTCAACCCTTGGATTTCATATAATGTAACAACGCTAATGAAATGAAATATATGTATAAATATCAGAAGAATACATGATTACGGGTTGCAATAATTCCTTTTAATATATTCATGTCTTTTTTAAATTTTATGTACTCATTGCAATCTACTACTTGAATAATTAATGTTGGTTCACAAAACATTTTGGCATCATTATCATAATGAGATTGGTTTTTGAAGGAAAAATCTCTTGATCATGAATTGATAGAAATCATATGTGAAAGAAGGTAGACTCCTTATCGGTAAGTTTTGTGGAATCACCGATACATTAGCATGCACACTAGCATGTCATCTCAACTGGAGATTTATTAGTATCATAAATTGATCTAAATTATGTTATGCAGAGATAAAGGAATAAATATAAATGGAAACACACCTAGATATTATATATAGAACAATAATATAGAATTTAACTATTAATGAATAAAATGGAGAAAGACTCTCAAATGTAAAGGAATACAAACTAGTTGCTAGAATAACGACAATTTATATTTGAAAAATATGTGTTGGCTAGACTTATTCACAAGAAGACATTTCAATAGGTTGAAACTATATTTTTAACATAAATTATGATTCCATGAGATGGAAAAAAAACTAAACATCCAAAACCCTAACCATAGGAAATCATGGGGTAAAAGGAATGTGAACCTTAAGGAGGCTAGTTGATATGTTGAAAAACTTCTTGAGGACCATATTTTCATACAAAATCCATTTACGATGATTCTTAGACAATTAAAAATTTTAAACCACAACCTATGTATTTGGAAGGCTATGGAATCAAATATTATGTGGCCTATGTCAACCGAAAAAAATTTGAAAGGAAATTCCCAAAAGACACGCCAGAAGTTTTCGACCTTAATAACTGTAGTAAAAATGCCAATATGTGGAACCATTTTAAATCAGTGAAATAGGTGGGTGTCCACCAATATACACTTATATTAGTTGTCCCCCTTTAGGAACCAATGATCCCCATTGCAAGGAAATGTTTTCTAAATATCATTCCTAGTGAGCCACTTGCCCTCGTGAAGGAGTTACATGTGTTGATGAACTAATATAGTTTAATATTTTACTTGTAATCCCCCTTCACCTTGGCGTCCATGATTTGGTAAAATATCACATCCTCAATACAATCAGGATTGATGTCTATAGGGGGAAAGTGCTTGACTACTTCTGAGATGTACAAGAGGGGTGTAAAATATGTTTCAAGTAGATTCACATTAAATATAGGAGAAAAGACAAGGAAGGTGGTGATAATTAGTCTAAACGCATATCCTTGGTGATGGTGTAAGGACTATATTAGACTGGGTTGAGATTTTGGTGGGTTCCTATGAAGAACTTTTTCTACAAATGAAACCATGCCTTCTTGTTGGTTGTGGAGCCTGATTATCATCCTAATTCAGAGGCTTGTTTCAGCCTTGTTTGGATCCCCTTTCTTGATAGGGGGTGTGGGGGGCTTCCCCCCCCACTATTTTCGTCAGGGGGGGGAGACAATAATTAATTGAGCCCCCCACCCCCCCCACTTGGAAGGGATTCGGGGGAAGCGCCCCCAAAGAATTTTTTTGGAAAACATTTCCTTGTAAAATATTGTAATTTCATAGTCAATCTGGACCGTTCATTATAAGGTCATATATATGACGGTAGAATTTATATTAGGGTTTTTTTCCCTCTAGAAAGAAACACTCTTTTCATGAGGGAATTGTATTGCGACTTGGTATGTGTGTCTGAATATTGTATTCTGAGAGAGGAGAATGTGAGAGAAAGAAGAGGAAGTTATAGCGAGTGTGTTGTAGGTTGTATCCCTTCATTTTGCTGGACAATAATAAAGAAAGGAACTAGAAATTTCTCTGGTGGATGTAGCCCACACTGGGTGAACCACATATATCTATGTCTCTATTGTATTATGTACCTTATGTGTTTTATTTTCGCACTTGTTTTATTTTATTGCTCCACGATCATATTTTTCTAACACTTCTCTCCCACCTGAAACTTGTTTTTAACTTGATGTTGATCACTACTTATACTTGGAATCGTGTTTCTACAAAATATCATGAACTTGTTGTTGGATGTATTGGATCCATTCAACAATATTGGCTACAATATCAACCTCATCCTAAGAATGGGAGGGATTTTCCTGTGTAGATGCAATGGACATAGCTATGTCCATTAGGGCCAATCATTGGAACCCCAATTGCAGTTGAAAAGGGTTGTGGAGAACACATTAGCATGCACACTATCATGTCATCTCAACTCGAGATTCGTTGGCATCATTAATGATGTAGGTTATGTATAGAATGAAATGAAGGAATGAATATAAATGGAAACAAATAGATATTGTAGATAGCATGGAAATATAGAATTCTATCAATCAATAAAGTGGATAAAGAATATAAAATGCAATGCAATACAAACTAGTTGCTATAATGGTGGTATCTTATCTATGAAAAGATATGTGTTGGGTACAATAAATCACAAGAAGATGCTAAAATAGATTGAAGCTTCCTTTTTAACATAAGATATGACTCCCTAATATCTAAAAAACCTGAATATAAAAAACCCTAACCATAGGAAATGATGGGAGAAAGGAAATGTGGGCCCTAAGGAGGCTAGCCGATATGTTGACCAACTTATCGATAGCCAACCTTTACATACAAAATCCATTTATGGTTTTTATTAGGCTAGTATATAGTACTTAAACCATTATTTATGTCTTTGGAAAACCACTTAATCAAATATTGTGTGGCTTATGTCAACTACCAAAAACGTAAAGGAAATGCCTAAAAGACATGCCAAAAGTTTCAGACTTTAATAATTGTAGTAAAAATACCAAGATGTGGAACCATTATAAATTAGTGGAATAGGTGGGTGGCCACTAGTATCCACTTGTATTATATTCCCCCCTCTAGGAACCAGTGGTCTCTATTTCATCAACTTCCTCCACCAGATGGGGAAACATTTTCTAAATCTGATTCTTGCTAAGCCACTTATCCTAGTGAAGGAGTTTCCTTACCTTGATGACCTAATATAGTTGAATTTTTTACTAGCCAGTGTCATTCATCTTGGATTCCATGATTTGGTCAATTTTTTCCTTCTGAACATAGTTAGTATTGAGTTCTATAGGTTTCAAGTGCTTGACCACCTCTAAGGTGT
>ML882091.1:0-10567 GCA_009831015.1 Picea engelmannii | reverse complement strand
CCCATTCCCCTAGTCCGGCCATTAGGATGACCTCTTAAGGGTTACACTTTGTCTTGTGGGAAGAAGGGGCTAAAGGCCCAGGGGGTAAAAGCAGCTGGTAAAAGATAAAAGCCATAGGAAATGAAACCTAGAGATGCTTCGCCAGGGATCCCCGAGAAGGCAATAAAAGGCCTCTCGATAAGAAACAAAAGGGACCCTAAGAAAAATAATAAAACAAGACCTGACCAAGAGGATGGGAGGTCTCATCACTAGTCGGCCCATTATGTTCATAGGTATCTAGCAGTATGACATTGCCGTCATCCGGTCACCACGCCAGGGCAGTGACCTTTGGTTGCATGGCCAAGGGAAAGAGGGTCTCATCACGAGCCAGCCTTATCATTTCTGCGAAAATACCAGTGGGTAACACTGTCAGCTCTGGTCACCACGCCAAGGCAGTGCCCTCTGGTCAGACCTTGAAGTAAAAAAAAAAATAAACGCAATAAAGGGGCTTGGAAAAAATGCATCCATGACGGGTACAGCTCGCCTCCTACAAAGGCACCCACAGACAACACCTGCCCTTGGTCTTACTATGACTGGACATCCCTAGACCATATCACTTCATAAACATGGCTTGAATGATCCTCTGAGGAAACTTTCCTTTTCTTGTGGGTATTAGCCCAATAGGTTATTCTGTTGGTTTCTTCAACTTTGTATAGTAGATATCTATAGCGTCTTTGAGCTCTTAGATGATATGCTAGGGATTTCATGCATTTATTTGATAAATCTAATGATAAAATATGATTGACATTGCTATGATCCCGAGGACTAATGAGCCCATGGAGGGCGTAGTTTATGATGTGCAGGACCATGACCGGCGGACAAGTACCAGTGAACCGATACACCTGGGGATATGATTAGCTCAGACCTCCATGGGGCTGAAGAGATGGCTGTTGGGATGGCAGAGACAAGACAACGTTGTGATGAGCCTTTGCACAAGAAGACAGAAGGACTTTCCACCAGGACACTGTGGCAGAGCCGAACCTAGGGGGGATCACCCACTGCAGATAGACAACGTCACCTGAGGTAGCTGGACGTTGTCTGGAGCGTGTGGCAGTGTCCTGAGACTATTTGGCACGTGTGGCAGCTTGGAGGAGCCCTAGAAGGGCCAACGTTTGGCTTCCTGGATGCTGAGCTTGCCCAAAAAGGGCCAACGTCTCCCTCAGAAGGGCCTGACGTCTCCCTTTTTAGCTCATATTGTGACATTTCTTAGCATTTAATGTACAAACAGTGTAAATTTTAAAGGTCAGCCTTGTCGGCTGTTTTAATGACCTATTTTAAAAATTAAAGGTCATTTGGATGCGTATAAATAGAGGACGTTGCCTCTCATTTTAATCATAACAAAACTCACTCTCTTGTGAGAGACCACTTTTAGTCTTTTGTCTTGGTATTTTGGCTCTAGGAAGTGAGGCGCAACTCTTGTTGGAGGATTTTCTTGGCATGTTATGGTGTTTCTCTCATTTGGAAGGTTTACAATTAGGGTTTGATAAGCACTCTTCATGATTTGTAAGTGTATTTTTCATGCAAAACTTCTTGAATGAATGGTTGTAAGTTAAATCTCTTGCATTTATTATTTCATTGCTATTATATTGCTTAATCTTGAAACCCTAGGTAGCAAGCACACAAGTAGGTCCTTGCTATATGTCCCCGTGATTGAGAAACTTATTTTAGCCATTGATTAAGAAAGATATAGCCTAGACGTTGCTACACTAGTAATCCTTTTTCTCAGTTAGCTTTTGCACATAAATTGAAGAAAGAAGACGTCCTAGGCCTAGTTGACTCTACACCTAGTGTTTTGACTTTTAGGGTTTGAAGGGCCTTGCTCTTGCAACACTTTTCACCCTTAGATTTGTGTTTTAAAGCTAGTCGTTTTGCCAAGAACATTTAAAGAAAGAGGGAGGAGCATGCGGCCTTGCTTAAGCAACACCGGAATGAGCCTGCTCCCCTTAGGGTTTTGACTATAGGGCCCTGTCGTTGCAGCACCATAGAGCCTAACTCTCTAGTCTTTAGATTTTGATCCTCCTGAGATCTTGCCCTTGCTTTTGACTCCATAATACCCTAACGCACTGGTCTATCCCTCCAACGTTGAGCTTGTAATGCCAAAACAAACCTTCTAAAACTCTAAAATTTGAAACCCTAGCTAACCCTAACGTCTACTAACCCTCAAATTGATGATGACGTCATGCCCTTTTTGAGCCTTTGATTGATAGAAAACACTGTGGCTTGGTCATCTGATGATAGACATTGATCTCTCGATAAATTTCATTGGCTTATTTGCAAAACGTTGATCTCTTTGTCTATTAAACTAACCCTAGGAGAAAACCTGACGTCACCTCTAGTATAGTGACGCAGCAACTTGTGGTGTGTGAACATTAAATGATATTTAATAAATTGAGTTAATTCAAAGGTTGATTATTTCACTGAATGCTATATCATTTTGGTATTTGTTGACAAGTGACTTTACATTGCCATTATTGCAAACATTGACTTCATCAATATTTACTATTATATATGTTCATATACATTGAGATATAGATAGTCACTAGTTTATGAAGTACTAACCACTACTGCATGTATTAGTTTTATTGTTCCTTCGTCTCGCAAACAGGTGCCCCTTCTGTGGTGTTTCTTCATTTTGCTATCCTCTTGGCAGTAATCTGTGAAAGGAAAAACTTGCCTTAGATCCTTAAGCCTTTGTCCTTCAAACCCCAGATTGCCAGGGACGTCTCCCATGGGTTTAGCCACCCTAAATAGAAAGAGCCACCCATCGAGGTGACAGTGGGTGGGGAAGCTCCTGTTACGCCAGTTTGACCTTTACCTTTCAGCTACTTGAACTAAACTACAAACTGAGCAATAACATTTTGGCATTGTTGCCGAGGAACACTGAGTCAATCTTCCTCAACGACAAATCTTTTGGTAAGCCTTCCCTCAAAGACCTTTCTCTTGCAAGCTTACCTGGCGACTCGACTAGACCTTTTTCCCCCTATTCTTTGGTAGTTTCAGGAAAACTATCTGGCAACTCCACTAAACATTTCTTAGGGTGCCACATTGGCTTCTGTAGTATTTTCAAATTATGGGATCATGGCACACTGGGAACAAATGTATCCAAGTATTGATTTCAGAAGTTTTCAAGGATACCCAAATTACTTTAATAACAAATGGCTAGACAACTCTCCGACGTTTTTGGGGCTCCCGACTCCTCACATAGTAAATTTTTTGGAGCATTTGAGCGAGATAAGGTTGGGAGGAGAGGATGCTCCTATAAAGTTGTTCTTACTCACTTTGTCATCCTACTTACAAAAGCGTTTTAAGAGTTGTTGCAAGGACAGGGGTATATCATCTTTCATACACCTCATCAATAAGTTTATTGAGCTTACTAAGCCAGATTGCCAAACGTATGAAGATGTCCTTCAAAACCTCATGGTAACCTTACACCACAAAGGATTCACCACTAAGATTGTAGAAGATCTCAGAAGAGCTTATCATCATCAATACCAAGAATCCTCTAATATAAGAGACGAGGTTTATGAAGACCATTATCAACCCCTTGAAGAGGAGCAAGATCTCTCCCATAATCCAATAGAATGCAACGAAGATGTAACCAGAAACGTGAATTATGAGGATGAAGCACCAGTGATCGCTCCTCAGTCTGATGAAGCTCTCCAAGATCCTGTCGCTCCTGCACAAGATGAAGAAAATGAGGTAAGTCATTTTGATTCTTTTGATGATAACTTGTTCTATGACTCAGAGAATGAAGAAGGAGTGGAACCCTTGGACGAGCTAGACCCCCTATGTCTCAAGACTGAAGATGTAGAGGCAGATCTTCCACCTGATGATGCTATCCAGATACTTGAAGCTCTTGCACAGGAAGGATTAAGCGAGGTAAATTATTCCCCCTTCCAAGTTTTTAGTGGTTCTTTGCCTTATGACACAGAGAGTAGAGAAGTATTGGATGATGTGACTCCTCCATGTTATGATATTGATACTGACATTGCTGATTTTGACGAGTTCGTACTTGTGGGGAGACGTAGATGGGATGCATTTAGTTATGATACAGATCCCATCTATGACATAAAAGGTAATCTTCGGGTCTTGCCCTAGCAATTACCACAATAGATTACTTCTAACCAGTGGCAACAAGGAGATGAGGTTTTTACCCATACCTTTCAAAAGAGCAAGGATGACCCAGTACCTTATTTTCCTGATGATTTTCGATCGTACCATGAGGACTTTGATGACTATTCTTACGAGCATTTGGATTTATTTTGTGAAGATGATTGTCAATCACCTATCTGCTCAGTTTTTTATACAAGTCAGAGCATTGTTTTCCTAAGGAAAGTCTTTCATGGCTTTTCACTCCAGCCACCCACTGTTACTTTACCATGCTTGTCCATTAAAAGTGTGCTTGGGAAGTATATTTTTAATGTTGATTTTCCTCTTAGGCAAACCTTGAACTCCAAGGGTTGGTTGGGTACTGTGTGTTTCAATCAGCTTTTCAACTTTCCCTTTCTAGTCTGCCAGTCGTCTGCTAGATCTTTGTCGATCCCTTCTTTGATTTCAGGGCGTGTGGATGTCCTAGGTGACCAGTTTGCAGGTCCTTTGAGTTGGTTTTCTAAACCCTGCATTTTTCACGACCCTTTCTTGAAGCAGATTGAGTACTTTCCTGAGAGATGGACTTGGCAGGATTTTATCCCTCCCACCCGCCTCTATGAGTTAGACTTTGAGATTCCTGATGATGTGATATATATTCTAACTCATGACATTTTTGTGCTTGATTTATCACTGTTTTGGTTTATGATGAAGCACAAAAGCAGGTATCAAGGAACGTTGTTGGGTTGGCTTCACTGGTTGTTTGACTACACCAACACGCAGCCAACAGGTAAGTACAGGTAAATGTTTTACTTTCTATTTGCATTTATGATTACTTTATATACATGTATTATTTTGCGGAGTGGCAATACAACCCCACCTTTTGTCGTTGATGCTTTCTTGTCAAGTGTGAGCAAGTCTGCAAGTTTATGCCAGAGATGTTGAGGTTCTCATGCGCTCAACGGTGAGCACATGTCCCCAAGTTGGAGCCAGATGTTAACCCCATTTTCTAGGGATAACTAGGAGATCATGTCTCGAGGCCCACAGGTCCTAGACATGAAGTACCGAGAGCAGGATTGACCTGAGCATGCCCCCTGGAGGGCCCATCCTTCTTCTTCTTCGCCAAACTTGTCCTGTTAGCAGCAGCAGCATCCATCACCATCGGCTTGGACTTGCATCAGAGAAGGCTCTTGCTCCATGAGGTAATTGGTCCAAGGTATCATGGTATCTGTCATGTTTGATCATTATAACCTTCTTATATATGCATCAGGTTCCTTGTATTTCTGATAACTGCTTGGATCTTACACTAATCCACTTGACCATTGTTGGGGTGATTGATGGGGTGACTTAGAAAGCTTGTATTCATGGGTTTTGGTTAGCCACCAAAGGGGGTTTGCAGAGCCATAGTCCGCTCCCACCATTCTATCATTTTACATCTTATCTCCCATTCATCCATCCCATTCCCCTAGTCCGGCCATTAGGATGACCTCTTAAGGGTTACACTTTGTCTTGTGGGAAGAAGGGGCTAACGGCCCAAGGGGTAAAAGCAGCTGGTAAAAGATAAAAGCCATAGGAAATGAAACCTAGAGATGCTTCGCCCAGGGATCCCCGAGAAGGCAATAAAAGGCCTCTCGATAAGAAATAAAAGGGACCCTAAGAAAAATAATAAAACAAGACCTAACCAAGAGGATGGGAGGTCTCATCACGAGTCGGCCCATTATGTTCATAGGTATCTAGCAGTATGACATTGCCGTCATCTGGTCACCACGCCAGGGCAGTGACCTTTGGTTGCATGGCCAAGGGAAAGAGGGTCTCATCACAAGCCAGCCTTATCATTTATGCGAAAATACCAGTGGGTAACACTGTCAGCTCTGGTCACCACGCCAAGGCAGTGCCCTCTGGTCAGACCTTGAAGTAAAAAAAAAAATAAAAGCAATAAAGGGGCTTGGAAAAAATGCATCCATGACGAGTACAGCTCGCCTCCTACAAAGGCACCCACAGACAACACCTGCCCTTGGTCTTACTATGACTGGACATCCCTAGACCATATCACTTCATAAACATGGCTTGAATGATCCTCTGAGGAAACTTTCCTTTTCTTGTGGGTATTAGCCCAATAGGTTATTCTGTTGGTTTCTTCAACTTTGTATACTAGATATGTGTAGCGTCTTTGAGCTCTTAGATGATATGCTAGGGATTTCATGCATTTATTTGATAAATCTAATGATAAAATATGATTGACATTGCTATGATCCCGAGGACTAATGAGCCCATGGAGGGCGTAGATTTTGATGTGCAGGACCATGCCCGGCGGACAGGTACCAGTGGACCGGTACACCTGGGGATATGATTAGCTCAGACCTCCATGGGGCTGAAGAGCCCATCAGATGGCTACTGGGATGGCAAAGACAAGACAGCGTTGTGATGAGCCTTTGCACAAGAAGACAGAAGGACGTTCCACCAGGACACTGTGGCAGAGCCCGGCCTAGGGGGGATCACCCACTGCAGATAGATCGTTTGCTTTTGATGGACAGGACGTTACCCGAGGCAGCTGGACGTTGTCTGGAGCGTGTGGCAGTGTGTTGAGACTATTTGGCACGTGTGGCAGCTTGGAGGAGCCCTAGAAGGGCCAACGTTTGGCTTCCTGGATGTTGAGCTTGCCCAAAAAGGGCCAACGCCTCCCTTAGAAGGGCCTGACGTCTCCCTTTTTAGCTCATATTGTGACATTTCTTAGCATTTAATGTACAAACATTGTAAATTTTAAAGGTCAACCTTGTCGGTTGTTTTAATGACCTATTTTTAAAATTAAAGGTCATTTGGATGGTATAAATAGAGGACGTTGCCTCTCATTTTAATCATAAAAGAACTCACTCTCTTGTGAGAGACCACTTTTAGTCTTTTGTCTTGGTATTTTGGCTCTTGGAAGTGAGGCGCAACTCTTGTTGGAGGATTTTCTTGGCATGTTATGGTGTTTCTCTCATTTGGAAGGTTTACGACTAGGGTTTGATAAGCACTCTTCATGATTTGTAAGTGTATTTTTCATGCAAAACTTCTTGAATGAATGGTTGTCGGTTAAATCTCTTGCATTTATTATTTCATTGCTATTATATTGCTTAATCTTGAAACCCTAGGTAGCAAGCACACAAGTAGGTCCTTGTTATATGTCCCCGTGATTGAGAAACTTATTTTAGCCATTGATTAAGGAAGATATAGCCTAGTCGTTGCTACACTAGTCATCCTTTTTCTGAGTTAGCTTTTGTACATAAATTGAAGAAAGAAGACGTCCTAGGCCTAGTTGACTCTACACCTAGGGTTTTGACTTTTAGGGTTTGAAGGGCCTTGCTCTTGCAACACTTTTCACCCTTAGATTTGTGTTTTAAAGCTAGACGTTTTGCCAAGAACATTTAAAAAAAGAGGGAGGAGCATGAGGCGATGCTTAAGCAACACCGGAATGAGCCTACTCCCCTTAGGGTTTTGACTCTAAGGCATTGCCATTGCAGCACCATAGAGCCTAACTCTCTAGTCTTTAGATTTTGATCCTCCTGAGATCTTGCCCTTGCTTTTGACTCCATAATACCCTAAGGCACTGGTCTATCTCTCCAACGTTGAGCTTGTTGTGCCAAAACAAACCTTCTAAAACTCTCAAATTTGAAACCCTAACTAACCCTAACGTTTACTAACCCTCAAATTGATGATGACGTCATGCCCTTTTTGAGCCTTTGATTGATAGAAAACACTGTGGCTCGGTCATCTAATGATAGACATTGATCTCTCGATAAATTCCATTGGCTTATTTGCAAAACGTTAATCTCTTTGTCTATTAAACTAACCCTAGGAGAAAAGTTGACGTCACCTCTAGTATAGTGACGCAACAACTTGTGGTTTGTGAACATTAAATGATATTTAATGCATTGAGTTAATTCAAAGGTTGATTATTTCATTGAATGCTATATCATTTTGGTATTTGTTGACAAGTGACTTTACATTGCCATTATTGCAAACATTGACTTCGTCAATATTTACTATTATATATGTTCATATACATTGAGATATAGATAGTCATTGGTTTATGAAGTACTAACCACTACTGCATGTATTAGTTTTATTATTGCTTCGTCTCGCAAACAGGTGCCCCTTCTGTGGTGTTTCTTCATTTTGACAATCTTCTTGGCGGTAATCTGTGAAAGGAAAAACTTGCCTTAGATCCTTAAGCCTTTGTCCTTCAAACCCCAGATTGCCAGGGACGTCTCCCTTGGGTTTAGCCACCCCAAATAGAAATAGCCCCCCATCGAGGTGACAGTGGGTGGGGAAGCTCCTGTTATGCCAGTTTGACCTTTACCTTTCAGCTACTTGACCTAAACTACAAACTGAGCGATAACATTTTGGCGCTGTTGCCGAGGAACACTGAGTCAATCTTCCTCAACGACAAATCTTTTGGTAAGCCTTGCCTCAAAGACCTTTCTCTTGCAAGCTTACCTGGCGACTCCACTAGACCTTTTTCCCCCTATTCTTTGGTAGTTTCAGGAAAACTATCTGGCGACTCCACTAAACATTTCTTAGGGTGCCACATTGCCTTCTGTAGTATTTTCAAATTATGGGATCATGGCACACTGGGAACAAATGTATCCAAGTATTGATTTCAGAAGTTTTCAAAGATACCCAAATTACTTTAATAACAAATGGCTAGACAACTCTCCGACGTTTTTGGGGCTCCCGGCTCCTCACATAGTAAATTTTTTGGAGCATTTGAGCGAGATAAGGTTGGGAGGAGAGGATGCTCCTATAAAGTTGTTCTTTCTCACTTTGCCATCCTACTTACAAAAGCGTTTTAAGAGTTGTTGCAAGGACAGGGGTATATCATCTTTCATACACCTCATCAATAAGTTTATTGACCTTACTAAGCCAGATTGCCAAACGTATTAAGATGTCCTTCAAAACCTCATGGTAACCTTACACCACAAAGGATTCACCACTGAGATTGTAGAAGATCTCAGAAGAGCTTATCATGATCGATACCAAGAATCCTCTAATATAAGAGACGAGGTTTATGAAGACCATTATCAACCCCTTGAAGAGGAGCAAGATCTTTCCCATAATCCAATAGAACGCAACGAAGATGTAACCAGAAACGTGAATTATGAGGATGAAGCACCAGTGATCGCTCCTCAGTCTGATGAAGCTCTCCAAGATCCTGTCTCTCCTGCACAAGATGAAGAAAATGGGGTAAGTCATTTTGATTCTTTTGATGATACCTTGTTCTATGACTCAGAGAATGAAGAAGGAGTGGAACCCTTGGACGAGCTAGACCCCCTATGTCTCAAGAATGAAGATGTAGAGGCAGATCTTCCACCTGATGATGTTATCCAGATACTTGAAGTTCTTGCACAGGAAGCATTAAGCGAGGTAAATTATTCCCCTTTCCAAGTTTTTAGTGGTTCTTTGCCTTATGACACAGAGAGTAGAGAAGTATTGGATGATGTGACTCCTCCATGTTATGATATTGATACTGACATAGCTGATTTTGACGAGTTCATACTTGTGGGGAGGCGTAGATGGGATGCATTTAGTTATGATACAGATCCCATCTATGTCATAAAAGGTCATCTTCGGGTGTTGCCCTTGCAATTACCACAACAGATTACTTCTAACTAGTGGCAACAAGGAGATGAGACTTTTACCCATACCTTTCAAAAGACCAAGGATGACCCAGTACCTTATTTTCCTGATGATTTTCGGTTGTACCTTGAGGACTTTAATGACTGTTCTTCTGAGCATTTGGATTTATTTTGTGAAGATGATTGTCAATCACCTATCTGCTCAGTTTTTGATACAAGTCAGAGCATTGTTTGCCTAAGGAAAGTCTTTCATGGCTTTTCACTACAGCCAACCACTGTTACTTTACCATGCTTGTCCATTAAAGGTGTGCTTGGGAAGTATATTTTTAATGTTGATTTTCCTCTTAGGCAAACCTTGAACTCCAAGGGTTGGTTGGGTACTGTTAGATTTTTAGGGTAAGTGAAAAACAGCAGTCTCTTTTCAAAAATGAAAGCAAGATTCCTTTAGATCTGAAGTACAGAACAGCAATAGGCAGTGACAGTAGAATAGAATTCTGATCTTAAGATTGTAAAGTCATATAAACAATAAATCTAGATATCAAACAGAAAATGAAAACCCTAACTTAACAGAGATATTCCAATCCTCTAAGTTAGACAGCAGAGATCTATGCAAATACTCCAACAGTAAATTCAAGCTCAATATAATAACAAGGCTTAGATCACAGTCACTGTTTTACAGTTCTGTTTCAGCATTATTAAACTCAGATCATATACTGAAACTAAAACAGAAATTATATCTCTAACAGCAGTAAATTGAATCTAATCAATGATAAGCATTCAAATGAAATACATACCTGTCCACAGCCTTACCTCTGAAGATGAAACAG
>WSFP011486035.1:0-15485 GCA_009831015.1 Picea engelmannii | reverse complement strand
CTATTGATTATTTCTCATATATATTGTGCATGGTGTATTGTGGTGTATTGGTGTAACTCTTATACTATTGTTCATTGCTAATTGGATATAATTGAATGGTTTAAGTATAAGTTGGAAAAGGTTTTTAAATTGTACTTGATACTAATTCACCCCCCTCTCAGTATCAACACTTTCCTTCCCTTTGAGCTTCAAACTTTGACTTGTTCTTCAAGGAAACTGATCCACCAATGGTGGCCTTCCAAATACTCACACCCATTTCCTTCAAATGTACTCTCATCTCTATTCTGCAAGTGGAATATTTTTCCTCATCAAGTATTGGAACTTCATCATCCATTTGTGTGCCCATATATCTCCTCCAAGCTTGTTCAGGCTTATAGTGAAGGCCCGCTCTGATACCAATTGGTGTACACATCGACCACACTTAGAAGGGGGGGGTGAATGAGCGTGGGGCTCTTTTTACCAAAACTTATTAGTTAGAAATCACCATTTACTCATTACTTATTTCTATCATTTATTATCAGTTAAGTGAGAACATATATCAACAACAAATATCAACAATATATCATCAACAAATCATCACCAAAAGGAACACAAAGAAAACAAGATGTATATACAATTTTCATTTTATTAGGGACTTCAATCCTTGGGGTTTATCAGCAACAATTGGATAGAGTACAACTCTACAAGAGAACCATCTCTATATGCAATACTCGACTTACATCCTCAGCACCAACTCAGTTGAGCAACAATCCTCCACAGATATCAATCTGTCACAGGTACAGGACCTGTCATTAGTGCAGCATACGTATGTATGGGCCATGGCTCACTACATCCCACGTATGTACGCGGTCAGTCTGTACTATAGCCTACGTATCACCTCTGAGGAATTAGGGTTTTTCATTTCATCACACACTCAGATCCTTTGCAACTTGCAATCACATTCTCTTTTGTCTCTCACTGTCTAATCTGACCCACATCCAGTCACAACACATCCAAGATCTCCAATAGCCTACTCATTCTTCTCAACCATACAATATGAATGCTACTTGAACAATTGTAAACAACTAGTATACCATATCCATAATATCAGTACTAGATCATAAGAGTGTTGTTCACTCCATCAACCAACACAAACCACATCACAACAACCATACCATGAATGCCTTAAGCATTCACCACACAACAACAAGAGTATCCATAAATACAACTATGTGACCATACCTTTTGAACCAATGGATAGATCTTATGTATTTGAGCACTGTAGACCTTTATGGAAGCTTGATCTCAGAATCTAGAACCTCTGCATCTTCATATCTTCAAGTTTCCATGGTTTTTCCAACATGTACACACCCTAATACACTCCAGCCCACATACGTATGCACCCCAATACACTGACAACCCGCGTATAACTCAGTATGCACACAACCTAATACATTATCATCCAGCGTATGCCTTAGAAAATATGGTCTCTTAACTTCCTAAACTTTCACTGTCAATACCTCAGACTTGCCGAAAATTTGATGCGTCCATGAGATCCTCTATACTCTCTCTCTCTCTTAGAATAGATCTTCAATACATGCTCAAGAGATACACAAGAGATACACTTTCACAAGAGACCCTAGCCTCTTATTTATCCTCTTCATCTTCTAGGTCACTTAACCTATTTTCATCATTGTAGGGTTAACCACTTTCCATAATTAGAAAGCTCTCCATTACTTTATCATTTAAATATTCCTCCTTGATTTTGCCACCTCTCTTTATCATTTAAATAATCTTCTTTGATTTTGTCACTTCACTTTATTATTTAAATAATCCTCCTTGACCTTGTCACTTCACTTTATCATTTAAATAATAATTTCTTCTTTGCAATCTCTTTGACTTCTTGACCTTTTGGGGCTTCAAGCCTACATACGGGGGTCCTCCATATTCATAAGGCCAAAAATCTCAAACCATGAGGATTTATGTGACATTCCACATACCACCAGAAATGGAATGACAAGCACTATCCATCTAGGATAGTTTCACTTACAAATTCACTGATCTTCATCTCATTATTCCACAATCAAGCATGGGTTCTCCAACCATACTTCAAGGATAACTCAACCGTAAAGTGTCTTCCCATGAGATATTTGACCATACGGGGACCACTTTGGAGTTCATCCATGTGTGCATCTTATCAACCATAATGATTCATCTTTACATTAACCCAACAATGCATCATATCAATGAGAACTCATTGATTCATCTTCATATATGTAACATATCAAGAACCACATCAATCTATCTTCATCTATGCATGACATCATATGACTATGATTCCACTTGAAATATATCCATTCTCATAAATGAAAATACTTATTATATTTTATATCAATCAATCAATCCTTTGGTATCAATCAATCACTTGACATCAATCAATCAAACCATTGGCATCAATGACAACATGATCCAACAATCTCCCCCTTTGGCATTAATGGCAATACCAACATTGATGTGAACACCAATCATTGATGTCAACAAGTAGACAAGGAATGCTCTACATCAATAGTCATCAATCATATAAATGTGACTATTTATCCCCATCAATAAACATCAATCACATCAATGTGACTATCTCTCCCCCTTTGAAATCAATGGAAAAGGGTCATTCTCCTCTTGGGGATGCTCCCCTTGCTTGAACTCTCTATGGGGATACTCCCCCTATATGAATTCCTTTCATATTCCTTTGAATAATATCCCCCCTTTTGAACAAGAGATATCACTCTGATGTAATGCTTAAGATACATCGCTTGTATTCCCCTTGTGACCATTTCTCCCCTTCGAACTATGCCTATGTGCTCTTTCTCCAATTATAGATATTTTTCCTCCTATAATCATAGGAAGAAGAATGAATCCCCCTATGGGTATGTCTCCCCCTTTCTTCTTGGCAATATGAACACATGTTTCTGCTGCAAATGCTACTCCTCAACCAGATCATAGATCAAATTTTCTTTCTATGACAATCCTTGGACCTGTCGATGAATCAAACTCATGCCATACCAAACATCATGAATAAAAACATATGTCAACAATGAAATAGAGAATCATGAACAAAGTATCAACCAAGTACATCATGTACCAAAATGTATGCTCAAAATGCACAACACCCATGTACATCAACCATGTCCATCAACACCATACAATGTGCCATAAGATATCATATATGGTATGTATCAACCATATGCCTCTACAAACATGTCAACCATGTGCTTCAAAACAAGTTTCATATCACCAATGATATACCTTTACCATGAACCAAGTTCCATAACCATGTTTCTCAATTAATCAAGTGTCTAAACTAGATCATCCAATGTATCATGTACTAATGTGTATGCTAATCAAGTAATACCAAAGGTGTACTTTTAGCCAAGTACTATCATCCAAACATATACCATCTATTATTGTACCAAAAATGTACATCAACATGTAACACCACTTGTACCAATCAAGTACATCAACCAATCACCAATACCACAACAAAATGAATCCCCATATATGTATGTCAAATCCACCACAAAATATGTGCCAATCAAACTTCTAGTAGGTGCCTCTACCAATGTACTGGAATTATGCCAATCATGCATAAACTATAGATCAGACTCATCAATGATGTACAACATGGTCACCTCATCAACTCACCAACTACATGTCCCAATATGTATTCCAACTATATTCCAAATGCATGCACCAAGATATCCAACAAATATGCTTCTAATTACAAGATATATCAATGAAACTCAAATATGTACCAACCATGTGCACCAAGAGATCACCTTCAATCCTCCATTCATTACAGCAAATACTAATCATCCAACAATACATGTTCTACGATTATTCTTCAATAGATCAATGACATATCTAGATATCATCGTCATGATATATCATATAACCAAGGTGCCATAACTTCACTGCCACAACCAGCATTGTTGTTCAACAGAAAATGTCTCAATCCATACTCATGGGTTAGTGCCATGCATCCAAGATGGACTTTCATTATTTTTATCATCACTTTACATAATCCAATATAGAATCATGAAAAATTGGATCAAACAGTGTCAAGCCTACAACAAACTATGTCAGACCCTGGAAAAAAGATTTATACCATCACATCAAGCTGCAACCCTTTTGCATTTTGTTGGCCCTTGACCAAGTTTGAGGAAACACTTGGTCATATTTGACCGTTTTTGGAACTTCGATAGCTTTTCAAATATGGAGCGCAACATGAAGCAGAGATCGTGGAAGCTAGACCCCTTTCTTGGGTCCTTTTTGGGTTTTTGGGGATAATGTAAGGGGTATGGGATGTCGGCCCATGGGTTTACCCATGTTTAGGCCTATTTTTTAAAGTATAAATAAGTATCTAGGCAATGTAAGAGAGAGAGATAAGCTAAGTGCTAGTAAAGGCTTTGTGTATATTGTGTGACTGACTTGCAGAGATGAGTGCAAGTGCTATAAGTATTGAGTGCATGGATTTTAAGAAGGCTTTGTGCTAGATCTACTCGGGGAAGGAGTATCTAGTGAGGTGCGTGTAGATCTCCTGTCCTATGCAGAGTACAAGTTTGAGCTCTGTGCTATAATCAGATTGACCAAAGCTAATAAAGAAGAAGAAGACTTTGTGGACATATCCCCAGGGTGGGGGTGAACCACGGTAAACCTATGTGTTGTGCTTGGTGCCTCGACCTAATGTGTTTGTCTCTTTCCATGTGTTGTTCTTTGATATGATTATGCTATGTGCTTTGCTATGATATACTTAGATAGATCTACTTTTCTTTGTGATTCTTAGATATATGAATGTAGGTCTGACATATATGAAAGTGTTGAGTGCTAGACCTATTTTGTTGTTGCTAAGTGCTAACTTAACCTATATCTAACTAAATGTTGTGGTGCTATGTGCCATCTATGGAGTTCCATGAGGGTTAAATACTAATGAATGATCTATGCTAAAGTGTTTGCTAAGTGTTAGAATCATATATATGTGTCCCAGCTAAGGTTCCAGACACCTAAGTCCCACAACCACCCCTGCCTCTACCTCGGGTGAGACTCCATCTGCTTCGTAGGTGTTTCCGAAAGGGTCGGTAGTTAGGGTTTTGTTGGTGCGTTATTGAAGCGTTGAACCCTGGGTCTTCCCCTGTGCCAACAAATTGTTCTATTGTCAGGACTGAAACTGTGATTGTTGGGAACTGAGGAAGAAGAAGCTTTGTGTAGAAAGTCCATCCTGAAATTGTAAAAGCTCTGTGAATGGACCTGTACCCTAGTGCACAGTGATCCACTTGATCCAAAAATCTCTATGTTGAATAAGGAAGGACATATCTGAAGAAAAGAAGTCATATCTGAACGCTTTGTGGTCTAAGAAAGCTTAAAGTGGAAGTTTCTAAGTCATATCTACAAAAAGAGGTAAGATATTTAATCTCTATGCTCTGATAAAGGTAAGAATAGTTAAAAGTTCTTAGATCTAGAAGCTTTGTAATCTATAGAAGTAAAAGAAGTGAAAAATTGTGTTTCTAAAGTATGGATTTAGGTATGCTTGATAGATTTTGTCCTAGCTTGAAAACTAGGGCATTGTTAGATGAAAGAACGTTTGATTTGAATAGATATGATAAGAATAATGAAAGATATGTTATACCTATGCATAGAAAGAATTTTTGTACTAACTAATGGATGCAGGATCCTAGAAATAAATTTTTGCAGGCTAGCCATCATGATCCTAGCACACAGTACAAGAAAAGTTGGGGATCATGGAAGAGAAAGAGAGGATTAACTCTTTGTTACAATTGCAGAAGACTAGGACATCTTGTTAAGGAATGCCCTGGGAGAAACCCTAGTTGCCTTTGTTGTAAGGCTATGGACCATGAAGTACTAGATTTTCCTAGAATGATTACTAGACTTGAAAAGTTGAAGAACCCCCAAAAGAATCAGAGATTATGTTACTGAAAATGAAAGAAACCCTAGATGAACATAAAGATGCCATTTTGTCATAGATCTTCAAAGAAAAGGAGAAAATCGAAGTAAGAATAGGAGACTTCGACATCAACTATGCTCTAGATGAGGGAACAAAAATGAACATTATGATATAAAGTACTTGGGAAACCCTAGGAAGGTCTACTATGGTCCCTTCACTAGGAAGAATAGGGTTGTTTAAAGGAAAAATGGTAACCCTATGTGGTAGAATTCCCCAGATAGCTATGAGTACCCATGGAGCTTCAACAGAGGAAGAGTTCAAAGTCATTATATTTATTGAGGACCATGCCCCATTTCCATCTTTGTTAGGCAAGATCTGGATTGAAAAATACCAAATCCAGAGAAAAGAAGAAAAGGAAGCCCTAAAACAGAAAAAGCAAGACCTCATGGAATTTATGACTAGAAGGATCGCCTACTTGATGGAAGAACAAGAGAACAGATCTCAGCTGTTGAACACCAGGGACCTGGATGTCGAAGCTATAAGAGCGTTAGAGGAACCACAGAAGACCGAAAAACCCAATCCATATGATGAAGGAGTATTACCCTTGGATCTGAAGAAAGAACCTCAGCAGCGCGAAGTGACTATGTCGAGAGAAGATAAGACTCAGAATGGAAAAATATGACTGGGACGAAGCTCACTGGGAAGAAGGCTAGAAAGCTAAGTAAGAAGAAAGCCAAGATTGAAAAGTTACAGAAGGTTCCGGAGGAAACTTTGCAGAAGGAAAAATCACAAGAATTGAGCTTCACCGAGATATCAAAATAGCGACATCTGGCACTTCGCCATGGTGCAGCAATATAGTTGTTGGATCGATATACCCATTTGACTTCTGCCCCGAATGGACAGAAAAGCATTAAAGGATCACCACTAGACCATTGGACCGCACCATAACGTATGGATCAACGTTCACGAAAGATTCATACCCATTGCAACCAGACCACTGATGAATTTCTTATTTAGCTTGTTGCACCATGCACGAAGAACACTTTTACCAACTGAAAACTCGAAGCCCGCAAAACTCATAATTGTATACAATGATCATTGCAAGAAGACCATTCACCCTAGTGCAGTGTTTTGAGATCATCGTGACCCATCTTATCTTTCTTGAGTGCATATGTCCAATGAGATCACTGCACTTGAGGAATCCATCACATAAGTCCTTCTCGATTTAATGCCTGAGAGAGTCATATCGAAAAGAAGAATGTCCACGGGATTCTAAGCCTCATTGACAAGAGGAGTGCAAGCCTCCTCGTCGACTGCTCGAGCTGGAAAATCTTGAGTCGACACAGAGAGGAGAACTAAGCATAAGGATGACATAGCCAATGCAAAGTTAGTGCCATCCATTCTACCAGCTTACATACCCCCTTTGATTTTGAATATACCCTAGTAACTACATATTTACCGAAGGGAGTATGCACCTATCGCGCAGATCAAGACAAGATTACAACGTTGAAGTTTTGCGACTTCAAACTGGGGGGCCATAAATTGTATAGCATGCTTTCTCCATATAAGTACTTGACATGAACTAAGGGAAAGAACTTGAAGCTCGTCCCACAACAATGGACGATGAACCTCTCACAGTCTACTCTACTAAACGTTATGAAAATACCACACTTCGGCAGACACCAGGAGGTGAATGCTTGTGTAAAGTTACTACTAGAAAGTTACCACAGAGGATACCTATGGTTAGAACACCGCATAATTGTTGATCCGTCACTGATCAATAGGATCATCAGGCTTAGCATGCAAGGCCCTGATCCCCATGAGTACTATCCTGGAAATACCATAGACCGCGCTCTTGCACAGAAGATAAAAGAGGCATATGACGATGTTTTGAAAGGCGAGAGAGGCTATAAGGTAGCTTCTATTGAAAGTGGCACAATGTGCCTCACATGCCAACTAATCGCAGGGAAGCTGGTACATAAGAATCGACCAACACAAGTATTAGGCTTTGTAGTTGACCTCACAAGAAAGTGCGCAGAGGGACTATAGATGAACTGGGCAAAGTACCTAGTGAATAAACTAGAGATTGACTACAGAGAAGCTCAAGATCAGGGGAATGAATTCCATTTTAGCTGGCTCCTGATATAGATTGCCTTTGTTGCATGGGAGCTACCAGAAGGCACAACTTTCCTGAACCTTGACCCTTTTGAGCCACTAGCTGCGAAGTTCACTACCTTGTGGTACTCTAACGACATGAGCAAGCAATGGTAATTGAATGTTGTTTTCCACATATATTATAATCAACTAAAAGAAGCCATAAGGAGTGAAATTTGCATAAACCCAAACACTTTACAGAGGTTCTGACCTCTGATAAAGTTTAGCGTGGACCGTCATTTTATATACCTAACCCCACGCGTTGATGAGCACCAAGAACAGCTCCAATCCTACTATAAGATGACAGAAGAAGACCTAGAAGAGATCACCAAGGAGTGGTCGATGGACCTCCTTGTTTCAGCAGACCCCTCAAAAATTTCAGACATCAACAGCCCAGAAGTTGCGCAAGATACACCTGGGCCCAGTAGAAAAAAGAAGACAAAGGAGACAAAGAAGCCCAAAGAGGTTCAAGATATAGATAGCAGATCTGTAAGGATGGATTCCATTACTCCAGATGAATAAGGTGATGATGAAGAAGGTGCAGAATCTGAGCAATAGCAAGTTGAAGTACCACCACCCAGGGACGAATCAGACTCATCGAAGAAAAGGAAGGTTTCACCTCTGAAGTCTTCCTCTAGAAAGAAACCAAGAACCCATGTAACTAAGATGTGAATTGCCCTCACATTGGATGACTTTGATTTCATTGTTGCAGCGGTCAATGATGCTTCAATGGAAATAATATAGAAGCAGGAACAAATGTATAGCCAGATTGAGATTGCGCTCCAAGGAGTACAGCAGGCACTCCAGTCTAGCCGAGCAATCTCTACTATGCCTCTGCCAGAAGAAACAGCAAAAGAAGGAGATGAATCAATCCAGCTCCGCAAGATTGTTGATACAGTCAAAGTACACCTTCGACGTGCTCAGGAAGAAAAAGTGCAGGCCACCCAGGCCCTCAAGAAGGCACATGAAGAAATTATTGAGAAATGTCAAGTAACGCAACAAGAGAAGAATGTTCTCCAAGCAAAATTTGAAGAATACCGAGCACAGGTCCAAAAAGAGAAAGAGTAGCTTCTCGTGAAGCAGATCAGAATTGAAGAACCAATCAATAGATCATTTTTCTCTATGATAGGCTTAGAGCAGAAGGCCAAAGAGCCCATAGATCATCAAGTGATGAAGCTGGTTGAAGTTATTCAACAGCTTCAACAAAGGGTCACGGAATTAGAGCTTCAGACCATACCACAAACTCCGCAAGAAGTGTGCAACCAATGAGAATTGGATGCTCAAAGTGTATTTGATAGGATTAGAAAACTTTTTGTAGAATGCAAACAACTAAGTAACAAAAGCACGTAGATATATGAGAAACTATCTGAAGACCCAGAGTTGAAGAAAATGGAGTCCCAACTCCAGGAAGCAAAGCAACACACAGATATAGTACATGCATATCTCAATCTCTTGTCACCTATCAAGAGGATGAAGATATCCCAGGAACAGCGAATGGCCCAACAACTTGTTCTTACCATGCAAAACAAAGTGATGGAAGTCACCTAAAAACTCCAGCTGAAATAGGAGGAGGCTTATATATTGTTTGAAGAAATTGAAGGCCAAGGAACACTACTGGAACAAGTAGTTGTTACATTCGAACAACAATTGGAAGGGCCTATCAGTAAAGTGGTTGTTCAGGAGTTCACTGAGTAGGAAGCAGTAGCACAGAGACAGATCGAAGCAGCTCAAGCCAAGCTCGAGACCTTTGAGGCAACTTTACCCAGATCTAAGTGACTTAGAATGAATCACAGGTGAGTGTTGGGGGCATGTTGGCTCTTGACCAAGTTTGAGGAAACACTTGGTCATATTTGACCCTTTTTGGAACTTCAACATCTTGTCAAAGATGGAGTGCAACGCAAAACGGAGATAGTGGAAGCTAGACCCCTTTCTTGGATCCTTTTTGGGTTTTGGGGGATAATGTAATGGGTATGGGATGTCAGCCCATGGGTTTACCCATGTTTAGGCCTATTTTGTAAAGTATAAATAAGTAGATAGGCAATGTAAGAGACAAATATAATCTAAGTGCTAGTAAAGGCTTTGTGTATACTGTGTGACCGACTTGCAGTGTTGAGTGCACGAATTGTAAGAAGGCTCTGTGCTAGATCTACTTGGGGAAGGAGAATCTGGCGAGGTGCGCGCAGATCTCCTGTCCTATTTGGAGTACAAGTTTGAGCTCTGTGTTGTAATCATATTGACCAAATATAATAAAGAAGAAGAAGACTTTGTGGATGTATCCCCAAGGTGGGGGTGAACCACAGTAAACCTGTCTATTGTGCTCGGTGCCTCGACCTAATGTGTTTGTCTCTTTCCATGTATTGCGATTTGATATGATTATGCTATGTGATTTTCTATGATATGCTTAGATAGATCTACTTTGATTTGTGCTTCTTAGATGTATGGATGTAGATCTGACATATATGAAAGTGTTGAGTGCTAGACTTATTTTTTTGTTGCTAAGTGCTAACTTAACCTAGATCTAACTAAATGTTGCGATGCTCTGTGCCATCTGCGGAATGCCATCAGGGTTAAATACTAATGAATGATCTATACTAAAGTGTTTTCTAAGTGTTATAATCATAGATTTGTGTCCCAGCTAAGGTTGCAGACACTTGAGTCCTACAACCACCCCTGCCTCTACCTCAGGTGAGACTTCATCTACTTCGCAAGTGTTGCCGAAAGGGCTGGTAGTTAGGGTTTTGTTGGTGCGTTGTTGAAGCGTTGAACCCTGGGTCTACCCGTGTGCCAACACATTTCCCTTTTTCCAAGTCTTTACCACATATACATGGCTTGCTTCACAGACAGATCGTGTATGTACGTGACCTATTCAAGGTCAGCACATGTGTGTACATGATTTTTACCACTATCACCTGTGTATTCTTCAGTAGATGACACACTTGAGATTCCTTCAAGGCTTCCATTCTGCTCTGGTTGTTCAGTCTTCTTCACCCACTTCTGAAGGTGTCCCTGCTTCTCATAACTTGAGCTCTGAGCTTCCATCTTTTCAAATATGTATCCCTTCCTTACTTCATTCCTTCTTCTAGTCATGTTATGTGAAGTCCTCATTATGGACTTTCTTCTTTTGTTCCAACAATCTTGGGATTTGTGGCCAAATCCACTACAACTATAGAATCTAATGGTGTTACAATGAACATAAATGTGTCCTACTTGATCACATCTCCAACACCTTATGGTGTTATGAACTCTTCTTTCATTTCTCCTTGCATAAGATCTGCGCTCCAAAGCTTTGTGACCATATTAATTACATGAATAGCATTGAGCATGAAAAATGCTTTCATACCTTTGCTTTGGTGTCCATATTCTTTGAGGTGTAAGGATGGCTTATTGAAGTCATCCTTGTTTTGTTCTTTTGATACTTTCCTTGCCTTGTGTAGATGGTTGATTTGCAAAATTGTCTTCATCCTTTGAGGGACTTACCTCATGCTTCTTTGAGGTGCTTTCTTCAGCATGTGTACCTTCTCCCTTGTATCCAAGACCTGATTTATCATATGGTGATCTTTGACTTTCCAACATCTCATTCAATATTTGTGATCTATTAAAGAATTTATTTGACTTCTCTACTTTCTTTCTAAGATCAACAACTTCAACTTCAAGCTTATGACATGACTCTTCCTTCTCATTTATTTGATTCTTCAATAGTTCCTCTACCATTTTGGCCTCTTCAATTTGGGTCTTGAGATGGACAATAGTTTCAAAACATTTTCTAATCTCATCATCTACCTTATTATATTCTTTTTCATTATTTATTATTGTGATGTCTTCTTCCTTTTCTTCTAAATGAGTCTTATTACTCTCTTCTTGTTACTTGAGCATTTCCCTTAACTTCAAGATGTGCCTTTTACTTCTCCTAAGAAACTTCTTAGTGTTATCCGAAATATAGCTATAGTCTATATAATAATTCTCATTGATATATTCATATAAACCATCTTCAACTTTATTTTGAAGTTCTAATAGATATTCTTCTATCCTTTCCATGGGATAACTACCATCAAACTCTACACAAACTATTTCTAGATTGTCTTCTTCACTTGTAGAGAAATATTCAAAATCATCACTCTTTGAATTATTGCAATCATGGGTATTTAAGGATTCATTACCTTCATTTGAAATATCTTCAAGATCTTCATTTTTTCCAACATCATCACATGATTTTTTGTCTTCATTTGAAATGTCTTCAACATCTTTTTTGTGTCAACATCATCACATGATTTTGTCTTTATTTGAAATGATTTCAAGATCTTCTTTTGTGCCAACATCATCACATGATTCTTTGTCTTCATTTGAAATTATTTCAAGCTCACATCTAGAAATAATGCAATCAAGAAATTTTGGATATTCTTTACCTTTAATGATCTTGATGGAGTGGTATTCAATATATTACTTCTTGCTTTGATATGTCTCCTCTAGATTTAGCCATAGATCCTTGGTGGAAGTGCATTGTCCCATGCTCTCTTTGATAGGACTTGAGATTCCACTAAGAATGGTCTTGAGAGATAATGCATCATTCTTCTTTCTTTCCCTTTGAGTTGCACACTTTGACTTGTTCTTCAAGGAAACTCATCCAGCAATGGCTTCCTTCCAAATAACACCTCCCATTTCCTTCAAATGTACTATCATCTCTATTATCCAAGTGGAATAGTTTTCCTCATCAAGGATTGTAACTTCATCATCCATTTTTATTTCCATAAATCTCCTCCAAGCTTGTTAAGGCTTATACTGAAGGCCCGCTCTGATACCAATTGTTAGACACACCGACCACACTTAGAGGGGGGGGTGAATGAGTGTGGGGATATTTTTCCCAAAACTTCCACTTCACAAAACTTATTAGTTATCAATCACCATTTACTCATTACTTATTGTTTTCATTTATAATCAGTTAAGTGAGAACATATATCAGCAATAAATATCATCAACAAATCATCACCACAAGGAAAACAAATAACACAAAATGTATATACAATTTTCATTTTATTACGTACTTCAATCCTTGTGGTTTATCAACAACAACTTAATAGATTACAACTCTACAAGAGCAACCTACAATCACATTCTCTTTTGTCTCTCACTATGCAATCTGACCCACATCCAGTCACAACACATCCAAGATCTCCAATAGCCTAATCATGATTATCAATCATACAATATGAATGCTACTTAAACATGTGTAAACCACTAGTATACCATAGCCATCATATCAGTACTAAATCATAAGAGTGTTTCTCACTCCATCAACCAACACAAACCACATCACAACAGCCATACAATGAATGCCTTAAGAATTCACCACACAACACAAGAGTATCCATAAAGCAAATTATGTGACCATACCTTTTGAACCAATGGATAGATCTGATGTATCTGAGCACTGTAGACCTTTATGGGAGCTTGATCTCAGAATCTAGAACTTCTGCATCTTCATCTCTTCAATTTTCCATGGTTTTGCCAACATGTACGCACCCTAATACACTCCAGCCCACATACATACGCACCCTAATACACTGACATCCCACATATAACTCAGTATGTACACACCCTAATACACTGTCATCCAATGTACACCTCAGAAACTAGGGTTTTTGAACTTCTGAAACTTTCGTCGTCAAGACCTCAGACTTGCCAAAACTTCAATGCATCCATGAGATCCTCTATACTCTCTCTCTCTCTCTCTCAGAATAGATCTTCAATACATGCTCAAGAGATACACAAAAGATACACTTTCATAAGAGACCCTAGCCTCTTATTTATACTCTTCATCTTCTAGGTCACTTAACCCATTTCAAGGTCACTTAACCTCATTTTAGGATTAACCACTTTCCATAATTAGAAATTTCTCTGTTACTTTATCATTTAAATATTCCTCCTTGATTTTTCCACCTCACCTTGTCATTTAAATAATCTTCTTTGATTTTGTTACTTCACTTTATTATTTAAATAATCCTCCTTGACCTTGTCTCTTCAATTTATCACTTAAATAATAATTTATTTTTTGCAAGCTCTTTGACTTCTTAACCTATTGGGGCTTCATTCCTACATATGAGGTTCCTCCATCTTCGTAAGGCCATAACTCTCAAACCATGAGGATTTATGTGACATTCCACATACCACCAGAAATGGGATGACAAGCACTATCCATCTAGGATAGTTTCACTTACAAATTCATTGATCTTCATCTCATTATTCCACAATCAAGCATGGGTACTCAACCCATACTTCAAGGATAACTCAACCGTAAAGCGTCTTCCCGTGAGTGATTTCACCATAAGGGGACCACTTTGGAGTTCATCCTTTTGTGCATCTTATCAACCATAACGATTCATCTTTACATTAATGCAACAATGCATCATGTCAATGACAACTCATTGATTCATATTCATCTATGTATCATATCAAGAACCACATCAATCTATCTTCAACTATGCATGACATCATATGACTATGATTCCACTTGACATATATCCATTCTCATAAAGGAAAATACTTATTATATTTGACATCAATCAATCAATCCTTTGGTATCAATCAATCACTCGACATCAATCAATCAAAGCATTGGCATCAATGACAACATGATCCAACAATCTCCCCCTTTGGCATTGATGGAAATACCAACATTGATTTCAACACCAATCATTGATGTCAAAATGTAGACAAGGCATGCTCTACATCAATAGTCATCAATCATATCAATGTGACTACCTCTCCCCATAAATAAAAATCAATCACATCAAAGTGACTATCTCTCCCCCTTTGACATCAATGCCAAAGGGTCATTCTCCTCTTGGGGATGCTCCCCTTGCTTGAAATCCTTATGGGGCTACTCCCCCTGTCTAAATGCCTTTGATCTTCCTATGAATAATATTTCCCCTTTTAAACAAGGGATATCACTCTGATGTAATGTTGAAGATACATCTCTCGTACTTCCCCTGTGACCATTGCTCCCCCTAAAACTATGCCTATGTTCTCTTTCTAAAAGCATAGATATATTTCCTCCTAGAATCATACGAGGAAGAATGACTCCCCCTATGGGTATGTCTCCCCCTTTATTCTCTGCAATATGGACACATGCTTCTGTTGCAAATGCTACTTCTCAACCAAATCATAGATCAACTTCTCTTTCTATAACGATCCTTGGACTTGTCCATGCATCAAACTCATGCCATACCAAACATCATTAAGAAAAAGATATGTCAACAATGAAATCGATAATCATGAACAAAGTATCAACCAAGTACATCATGTACCAAAATGTGTGCTCAAAATGCACAACACCCATGTACATCAACACCATACAATGTTCCATAAGATATCATCCATGGTATGTATCAACCATGTGCAT
>ML882088.1:12807-23282 GCA_009831015.1 Picea engelmannii | reverse complement strand
CGTTAATTCCCCCAACAATGGTCAAGTGGGTTAGTGTAAGATCCAAGCAGTCATCAGAAATGTAAGGAACCTGATGCATATATAAGAAAGTTATAACGATCAAACATGACACATACCATGATACCTGGACCAATTACCTCATGGAACAAGAGTCTTCTCTGATGCAAGTCCAAGCCGATGGTGATGGAAGCTGCTGCTGCTGACAAGACAAATCTGGCGAAGAAGAAGGATTGGCCCTCCAGGGCCATGCTCAGGTCAATCCTGCTCTCGGTACTCCATGTCTAGGACCTGTGGGCCTCGAGACATGATCTCCTAGTTATCCCTAGAAAACGGGGATAACAGTCTCAACATCCATCTGGTGGGATTTTAGCCCTATGAAAGTCTGAACTAATCATCTCCCCATGTGTACCTGTCCGTCGGGTGTGGCCCTGCAACAACAACAATGATGCCCTCCATGGGCTCATAAGTCACAGGGATCGTAGCAATGTCAATCACATCCAGGCCATGTAAGTGGAGGAGGTGGTAAGGGATGTCAGAGCAATGGGTGCAGTGATGACATGGGAATGTATGGCCTACTTGTGGGTGCCTCTGAAGAGGGTGAGTTGCACCTTGTCATGGATGCAAATGTTTCCAAGCCCATTCATGCCTTTTATCTTTTATTTTATTTCTTTTTCTTTCAAGAGACTAGTGAGGAGACACTGCCCTAGCGTGGTGACCAATGGTGACAATGTTACCCACAATCATTTCATGGAGATGAGAAGGTTGGCTCGTGATGAGACCCCCTTTCTCTTAGCTATGCCACCAAGAACCACTACCCTGGTGTGGTGACGAGCTGAATGGTAGTGTCATACTGCTACATGCTCGTGGACCTAATAGGTTGGCTCATGATTTTATTATTTTATGGGTCCCTCTGTTTCTTGCTGAGAAGCCTTTTATTTCTTTCTCAGGGATCCCTGGGCGAAGCATATGAAGTTTTTGTTCTTTTGGCTTTTATCTTTTGCCAACTACTTTTATCCTCTGGGCCTTTAGCCCCTTCTTTCCACAAGATAAGGTACAACCCTTTGCTAGCTTGGAAAACCCAATGCTCGAAGCAATGTATGGGATGGATGAGAGGGAAAAAGATGAAAAGTGGTAAGTATGGTGGGAACGGACGATGACCTTTCATGAACCCACCCAGTGGCAACTCAAACCCCATGGGAACCAACTTACTAGGGAACCCTGTCATTCCCCCCAAGTGTGGACAAGTGGAAAGGCATAAGGTCCAAGCACACGCTAGAAGTAAAAAGAATTAAATGCACATATTCAAATGTTTTGAGAATCAGAGTGACACATACCATGATACTCGGACTCATTACCTCATGGAGCAAGACCCACTGCTGCTGAAGGACCAGGGCGATGGGATGGATGTTGTTGTTGTTGAAGGACTAGGCCGATGGGATGGATGTTGCTGTTGCTGACAAGGTGGAGGCGTTGAAGAAGAGATATTGGCCCTCCAGGGCCAGGCTCGAGTCAATATGGCTCTCAGTACTCCACGTCTAGGATTTGTGGGCCTCGAGACATAATCTCCTTAGTTATCCCTAGGCTAGGGGATAACAGGGCCCAAGAGGTTTTGCACCCTAGAAATCGCTTTCTTGAAGGTTTTAGTCCTAAGGCCCAAAAGGCTTTGCACCTTGGGATTTGAACCTCATTCTTCTTGAGTATCTAAGTCTTTCTTTGAAGTGTTGCATGCTTGACTCCATAGCCCTAGAAAGTCAATGACACTAATCTACAACTCTCCTTGTGGTGAAAACACTTTTAGAATTAACATTCTCTCTCTCAAAGTGATTTGACTAACTCTACTAACTCTAACCCTATCAAATGAATGATATTTATTGTTCTTGTTATTAAAGTTTGCTACAACCACTACGATTTACTTTGATTGCTGCATACTTACTTGAAATAGTGGCTAAAGATACTCATAATCATAGTCTAGCAATTCGCTGTTGTTGACCACCTATTTCGACTAGGGGTCAACGTCATGTATCATGAAGCTATGTACCTTATGGTACAACATATTGTGAAGACTTATGGCTCAACAGGGCAAATTTTCCTCCCAACACATCTTTTTATGTACTCGGAATGTCTGCTCCCCTGCGTGGGATAATAATTTAATAGTTCAGCATGAGTCAATTTTTAGTTAGTTGCCTAGGACTTTATCGTTAGGGAAGTCCTTTCATTGAGTGTTTTTTTTTCTCAGGTAATTAATTTGGCCTAACATGCCATTTTAATTATCCTTGAGTTTTTCACTTACAATAGTCCTCCAAATTGGTGAAAGGCGTTCTAATGATCTAGCCCAAGCAATGACTAAGGTTTAGGAATGTCGTAAATGACCATGCTAGACATTTCCTAGAGTCTTGTGGAATTTCGTTAAGTTTTGATAGTTTTTTTTTAATTATTAAAATTTTCCATTTAATAGAAATTTTAATTATTTTTGATGTAAAATGCAAAAAATTGGTCCTTAGGGATTTTGATATGGGTGTGGGTACTCAAATCAAATGGAAGATGGCCCCCTACATCCTTGGACCAAGTTTCAGCTCAATTGGACAAGTTTTGCTAGGTCATTGTCCATGAGGAGTCAGAGTCAGTCAAAAGTCAAGATTTAATTGGCTAAGGTAAAAAACCAAAAATTGTAAAAAGTGAATAATGTCATGAGAGAAAGTGGGAAAGTTTTCCTAACCTTTTTCCTCAGTTGGAAAAGTGATTTTTCACTTAAAAGACCCCCCCATGCCAAGTCAACAACCAAAAGTGAGTCTCCCTAGTGAAAAGTGCACCCCCCTTCCTCATGAACTTAGGGAAAAGTAAAAAATTAAAGTGAAAAAAGTGCCAAAACCCTAATTTCGCCCTTCATGTAGCCTAACCTCATGTTTGACAAGTCAAAAGGTGTTTTCCCCCTTTACATTTCACCCCTCAAACGCTAATTCACTACCAGAACCCTAAAAGTGTCTCTTCTTTGACTTGTTCTCTCTTTTGGATGGGTGACACTTGTAACTTGTCCAAGAGGGGTTTCTCCTATCTCCCTCATATAAAAGAAATCTCCCTCTCCTCATTTTGAAATCATTTCTCATAGCAACTCTATTATGCTAAAATCTCTCCCATCTCTCCCTCATCCTTTCCCATTTTCTCTCATGATTCTTGGTGCCATTGGAAAAATCTTCTCTTATGTAATAAAATAGAAGCTTTGGAGGATTTCTTGTGTCTCTTGGAGTATTCTTTGAACCATTGTTTGTTGTGTATGAGGTAATATTGCTGCAATTTATTTCCTTTGCATTTTCTTGCTTGCATTTTACTTGAAGACCCAAACAAAGTATTTTGCTTGGGATAGATTAGTAGTAGTCTTACTATTAATCTTTGTGAGTTGTCTCTAATTAATTTGGAAAGTATTTTGCAAGTTGTTAGATCACTCTCACATTCTTTTGTATTTTGTAGCAAGGGTTTACAAAAATCTGCAGGTTACCTAAGGCTTGGAGGAGTGGATTTTAGATCTGGAAATCCATCTTTTTCAGTCATCCAAAACTCTTTTATTTCTGTTTTTATTTTCAGTCATTTACATATCAGTTTTAACTTTATTTCCTTAAAAATCTACAATTTAATCTTTCATTTTTATGTTCAGAATTTTTTGTCTAGTTATTTCTGTTCATTATTGTAATCTGAAATAATCTTTTCCAAGTCATTTTAGAACTTTCCAGCAAGAAGATCTTGCTGGTTTTTGCAGGTTAGAAGATGATTTCTGCATCTTTTTGGCCCCAAGACATTCAAGGATACATCCAAGGGTCTTGGTACCAAACCCTCCTCTCTACTTCACTTTCTAAACAATTGTAAGCAGCCCAAGAGAGTCTCTTGGGCTTACATTCTTTCCACTTTAATTTCTATTATGTAAAGTGTAAATAATCTTTGTATTTTTTCCCACACCTAAGAGATTGACTATGCCATCCATGCAATATCGTGAAGGCTAGGTTTAGATTTAATTTTCTGCATTTTTTTAATTTTACCCACCTTGACCAAAACCGATAGGCTTGTCCTCCATCTTGTGCCATTGTTGTTAGGTTGTACTTTATTTTTCAAGTCATTTAAAATTTATTTCACCCACACCTTGCAAATAGATTGGCCTAGCCATCCATGCAATATCGTGAAGGCTAGTCTAAATTTTATTTTGTACAAAGTAATCAAACTTGTGCCTTGCCTTTGCCCCGTATTCCCTCCCCTTGCCACTTTGTGGATCTTGGGTAACTAAGAAAGGGCAAAGGATCGAGAGGCTAGACTGATTAGGCACCCAAATTCATATTGCTTCTATTGATGATTATAGTTGTGTGAGACATCCTCTAGTACACAGACTGAGTGAGTCAGCCTATGAGAGAGCCCATGAGTTGGGTGTGTCGTTCCTCTCTGAGACTGAGATGGAACACTGTGTGCCCCTGTGTGGGGAGGATGCCCATGAGATGGGTGTGTTGTTTGAGATGAAACGATGTGTACCCCTGTGAGGGGTGAAGGTGCCCATGTGATGGGTGTATTGGTCTCCTCTGTGTAGAGAGTTGAGACGATGTGGTACTCCAGATGATTCTCTCATGAAAGGGGTAGAGGGAATTGGTAGCTAGCTGCTAGATTAAATATTGTAGATGATTCATGATGATGAGATTCATTTATTATATATTTGATGTAATTTTATATAATTAATCTTGGGTGGACAACTATGAAGATTCAATATTGTCTTTCATGTATCATTTATGATTTGGCATCCATTTCATCATATATATTGGTGTTTTTCCATATTTATGTGCCAATGTGCTTATTTGATGTTGCTTTTGGTTTATATTTTTGAGAAAAAAATTGAAAAACAAATTTATTTTGTATTTTTTATATTTGCCACGGTTTTCTGCTTTTTGTCGAGTTTTTTTGCCAATTTTCCTGATGTCTAGACCCTAAGCAATTTTTTACCAATGTTGATTTTTCAACAATGGTTTGTAGTGGCTTCAAGTTATGAGGTTTTTATATGTAGGCTTTAGGAAGATTGCTAGTTTTGTATCTAATGGTAGATTTGACATACAAGACTAAGATACACAGGTTTGCAGAACAACAAGCAATACAAATTTACGTCAAGGGTGCTTTGGTGATGTTAGTTCAATATTCCTTTCTTATATTACATACAATAGGTCATTCATGAAATCAAATATGGGGAAGGCATTTGTTAGAGGTAAGCCATTTTTATTCCATTTGTTTCCTAAATAATCCTTTGAAAATTGAAATATTGAAACGATGTTATTTGTGACTATATTGCCACCTCGATTTGAAGGGATAAAACTATCTCACTCATTGATTGGATGGTGGCTCTATTTCAGTTTGGAAAGTTTTGGAGCTTTGCTTCCAACTTTTGGTTCTTGGAAAGCAAGCAACTCAACGTGAAGTATTTTATAAGTTGCTTTGTGACTCTCCAAAATACTTCACTAGCCAAGTTCAAGTTAATTGTGCAATACAAGGTGTGCATTTTTTCCCATAACATGTTCTTATGATGCTATTTTAATTATACAGTAACATTGCATAAATACAAATAATTTCCCTAAAATTCATGGTCCAGATGTCATTGCTTTGGTCCGATGTAGTCGCCATAGCCTTGGAATCATGGCTTCCAGTCGAGGAGCAATAGCTGGGCGACTAGTCATACATGTAAGTCCCTTTAATTGGGAGATATCCATAAATAGCATGCTAATTTCCTTGAAAAGTTGAAATCTGAGATATTTGTTCAATTGGTTAAGTCATAATTATTTGGTTCAATTTTCAACTTCAGGAATCAAATGGAGATGCAGTAGACTGTACTGTTCTGGGACCTACAGGTCATATTATCAATGGCAACTTGAATTTGTTGCAACAATGGGTCTTTGAGACGGATTCTCGATATATTATTTTGGTGGAAAAAGTACAAACTATTGCTTGTGACTATTTTGGGAAAATTCTCTTCACCTGAGACTGAAATTTCTGTTTAATTATTAAACCAGATATTCATAGTTTTTTTTTCTATCAAATTTTGTTAACTTGTGCACTTGCAAATGGAGAAACCTTAGGATGCCATTTTCCAAAGATTGGCTGAAGATCGGATCTATAACTACATTCCAAGCATATTGATCACTGCCAAAGGCTACCCTGATTTAGCGTCAAGGTAATCCTGAATTGCATTGCATACATGGTTTTCATTTGTTGTTATGTGAATTGTATAACATGATATAGACTCTGGGCTTTTACATTTTGTCACATTTATGTTAAACCAAATATGGAGAATATATGAAGAGACAAAGAGACGAAAGTAAGAAATGGTGTTATATCATTGTGCTTAAAAATGGCATACAAAAGTGTTGTATATATATATCAAGCAATTTTGGTTATTACCGTTAGGTACTCTTCACCTAATCTCTTTATTACAATAATGTCTTAACCTGTCATGTCTTAAAAATTTATAATTCTAGCTTTATAAGATCACTTTATTCATTACCCTTACATCAAATAAACATTATAATGTCTAGCAATTTCTTTAGTTGGTGGGAGATTTATTCCTGGTCCATTCTATCTAGAGTTGGTACTTTCATGTTTTGTTGGTATGAAAGTTTCTTTTGACTATTAATAAAGCATTGTGTACATGGTTTTAGTAAAAAAAAAGGGTGGGACTTGCTACTGCCTAAACTAACATCCAGGTGGAAAGTCCAACCACGGATGCCACCTTGGGGTAATGGATGGGAATTGTGCCAGTGTCACCTCAACACAATTTCCCCTTCACTTTTGGTCGGCTCCCAATGTTAGATATTGCAATGTCTATTTGATTAGTAATAAATGTATTAAGTAATAATGTAATATCATAAAGTGGAAATAATTATTTTTCTCAGACTTTAAAGATAAATGTGGAAATCATTTTTCGTGTCAGAGAGTGTATTAAATCTTGGACTGAATTCAAATTTGATATATTGGCTTACTGTTTTGTACCAGAAATTAAAGGGATAATAATTTTTCACATGTACATTTAATTATTTTGAAATTTGTGGTGCAAACACAAGGTTCAAATAAACACACTTGTGGCAGGGAAACACTTCTCAAAAATTGATGTTCATGGTGAATGATTCCAACATTTCAACATTGGCCATGTTATCGCACAATCTGTATTTTCCCAAGCCTAAAGGCAAGTAGGCCCCTCTGTGGTTCCTCTCTGAGACAGAGATGGAACGTTGTGTGCCCCTGAGACGGGAAGGAGCCCATGTGATGGGTTTACTGTTCTCCTCTGTGCAGAGAGTTGAGATGATGTGATACTCCAGATCATTCTCTTGTGTAACGCAGTGAGAAAGAAGGTTTGTTGAGTTGGACGTGCCTATGGCTGATCATAGATGAACATGTGGAAAATCCCATGAGTTGGGTGCATCGTTCTGAGACAGAGATGAAATGATGTATTAGCCTCCTCTGTGCAGAGAGTTCAGATGATGTGATACTCCAGATGATTCTCCTGTGTAACGCAGTGAGAAAGAAGATCTGTTGAGTTGGACGTGCCTATGGCTGAGCACAGGTGAACGTGATCCTAGTGGTTGAGCACTAGTGAGTGTGGTTCTCCTGTGAGACGCAGTGAGATAGAGATGTGGACATTCCTGTGGCTGAGCACAGATGGATGTGCCCCTAGTGGTTGAGCACTAATGGGTGTATGAGATCCCTTGCTATATTGTTCAAGAGTCAGACTTACCTGTAACCCTATTTGTGATGTAAAGGGTACAGGTCAGCCCCACCATAAAGTGAAAGATAATTGATATAAAAGATAATTAATATGATAATTATTAATTATATTTTGAGTTATTGAGGTCGGCCCTATTGTGCCAATAGACACATCATTTGATGTGATAAGTCTTATATAAATAAAGGTGAATCCCCATTGAGAAAACACACTTATCATTTGTGTCATCTAATGATTTCAGAAGTTGTGGTCCGAAATTATGAGAATTACAACACCCTCTTGTGTGCTAGGTTTGGTGATGGTGTGGGAGGTCTTTCTCTTGAAGAATATAGCAAAGGATTGGCTGGGTTTTCTTTCCTTATTGAGAAGGGTTTCCCAGGATACTTCTTGTGTTCTTGTGATCTTGGTTTGTTGCAGTAGTTATGGTTCAAGTAAAAGTTAAACAAAAAATTTGAAGAAAGTACATGAGCCATGGCTCATTGAAAATTCAACATGGTATCAGAGCGAGTCTTGAAGAATACCACTTGCTCAAGATTGAAGGAAGACCGTGGTCACCTAAAGATTGTTAGACCGTTGCTCTTATTGTATAGAAGGAAAGGAGCCCATGTGATGGGTTTATTGTTCTCCTCTGTGCAGAGAGTTGAGATGATGTGATACTCTAGATGATTCTCCTATGTAGCGCAGTGAGAAAGAAGATCTGCTGATTTGGACGTTTTTGTGGCTGAGCACAGGTGAATGTGTGGAAAATCCCATGAGTTGGGTGCATCGTTCTGTGACAGAGATGAAACTATGTATTAGCCTCCTTTGTGCAAAGAGTTGAGATGATGTGATACTCTAGATGATTCTCCTGTGTAACGTGTTGCCGTCCTTATACACACTTGCAAACGTGAGCTAAGTCTGGCTCACTTAGTGTGTCCTTGGAGGCACAATGCCTAGGTTCACAACCCACGCTGTCACTTTGACCGGAACCTCTTCCATCTAGGCTTACTCCTAGGGAAGCCAAAGGGGGTAGGCCTTAGTTACTAGATGTGTTAGAGTTAGGTTCTAGGAGTTAATTTTAATTTGTTAAGGTTAGGGGGGATTCTAATCTTAAGATGCTAAGACAACCATGCAAGATGCAAGGGTTAGCATGAAAAGCAAGCCTTTTTCCCTAGGTCAACTAAGACTAGTGCCTAGAAATTGGGCAAGGGGTCAACTATGTTCAAAGGTTGTTTATTACAAAGGATTACAAGTTACAATTTTACAAGAAAGAATAACTCAATAAAACAATACCATGTACATTTACTTACAAGATTTACAAGTTAAAGAATGATAGATTACAATTTACATAAAGCAAACTAACCAAGCTTATCTTTAATGTGGGCAGGATACAAAGGAGTTAAGCATCAAGTCATATCACCATTTACACAAGATTATCATCAACACATTACTTCATCAACAGGGTTACAAAGATTTAGAAGAATTAAGCACAACTATTATGAAGATATTGAAGACAATCTACACTCTTTATTATTAAGCCCCCCAAGTATTCTATTAGATTTGGTCAAGGGTTTAATAATTAAGCTTTTCTTAAGATTTACAAATTTTATTAGCTTTCACCAAAGCCTCCTCCTCCTGTTGCCAAATAACTGCTGGACGCTCAAGATAGTATGGCAACGAGGCCAACCCTAGCAGAACCAGTCAGCCCTGATAGTAAGAGTACTTCCCGGAGAGGACACCCACCTAGAGCGCCACGGGACAGTCCCCTGCCACTACCCTCCGTTGTTTTCCTCAAACCCGTCTTAGATGGTGGAGATGGTGGTCTAAGGTACCCTAAAGTAGTCTATTAAGTATATATAATGATTAGGTAGACTTTTAGGTGATTTAAAGAGTGTTTAGAAGGTTTTAAAATACTTTTTTAGTGCAAAATAATGAGATGGCCGAAACTGTTACTTGCCCAATGAGTGTGTTGCTTAAGCTTAAAACAAATGAGTGAATCAACACATGTAAGCAAAATAAAGATAGATGGCTGAAAGAAATAGAAATTATATCACATGCACATCAATATGAGTTTGATTAGATACAATAGATCAATGGCAAGAACAACTTACCTTAAGAGATGAGAAAGAAAGATTAAGTGTTTGCCAAGTTAACCATTCAACACAATTTAAGCCCAAGACGTGGCTACCAATAGATGTAAGCAATGAACCAATAAACCACTTATGTATTAAGCACTTTAAGATGTATTAAGCATGAAGTAAAACGTGTGCTTAAGAGAGGTTAAGAGTTTGAAGAGAAATGAACTAAGCAAGATCCAATGTAAGAACTTAAGTGTGTTTCCCAATGGGCTTAAGATGAGAGATTAGATCTAAAACATAAGCATTAAAGACATTAAACCATTTAGATCAATCACATCACATGAAAAACAAAGCATTAACACTTATCCTTACCTCTTTGGGGGGTTCCTTTCCCAACTAGGTAGGTTATTAGTTATCTTGTCTTAGTTAGATTAGGTGTTTCTTAGATTTTATTATTAGGGCAAACTTAACAAGATATGAACAAGAAAGAAAGTAAACTAAATAGCAAACTAATCTACAAGCTAATACCCACATCAAGGTTGAGAAGGTGCCCTCACCTTCTAAACCTTGCGGCCAAGCTAAAAGAAAACTCAAAAGAATAAAGGGAAAAAGCTTGATCTACCTGTTGTCGTCCTAATACACACTTGCTAACGTGAGCTAAGTCCGGCTCACTTAGTGTGTCCTTG
>WSFP011486023.1:0-15486 GCA_009831015.1 Picea engelmannii | reverse complement strand
GTTGATGAAAAATTGTGTCTAAAGTGACAATTGTTTTGAATTATTTCCACAAAACCTTACTAACCATGTTACCTACATACAATGATTTATCCTTCACAAGGGGTAATTGACCAAGGTCCCCAACAAGAATTAATGATCTTCCACTGAATGGAACACATTTATTTTCTAGAAATGATTTATGTAAAGATGAATTGGTTAGTATGAATAATGTTGGTCCTATGAATCTCATTTCATTGATCAAATTGTATTTAACATGGTGCAATTCCTCCTAAAACACACCAAGTGCTTGACCATGTAAATGTTTAAATTCTTTAATAAGAATTCTTAGTGTCGATTCAATTGTTCTAACTCGTATATTGAAAACAACTTTTATAGTAGGTGATACTAATAGAATTGGGATCTTCCCATTAATTGAGTGTGTTATCACAGAAGTTGTAGGTTGGGAAAACCTTGACCCAAAAACCAAAATGGTGACAACTAGGAGAGCACCTACCCATTGTCACCTTAGGCAGGTGTTCCCATCACTTTAGAGGTGAGGTAGTCACCTCAAGGGGGGAATCTCGGTGACCCTAGAGGGGATTGAGATGAAAAGTGAGATGTATGAACGGAAGCCCATAAAGGTCAAGTTTCTAGATGTAAAAGAGAACTTGGTGAAGAGTCTAGAGGGTTGCTTAAGGTTGCCTATGATTTGAGTAACCTGCCAAGTGTTAATACCTTCTCGAGACACAAGAAAACCAAGTATATGATATAATATGTTAGTTGGAAAAGAAATTTAATATTGTTGTCCCTAATTGCATAAAAAATCAATGATATATACCAGCATATAGAATACAATAAATTCTACAAAATAAGTGCTAAAAGTGTGATTGAATAAGCAAGAGACAAACTAGTGAAAGCTAGCTTAACTCAACAATGATAAAGCAATACTTTATCACAAAAGCAAGACTGAAACAAAGGCTTACTGCAGTGATATTTATCAGCCTTATGGCTGTAGAAAACCAATATTTATAACAGAAAAATCATCCAATGAAAACCACTTCTAACTATCTCAAAAAGTGCGCTATGGTTAGTAGTTTGTTAAGGGAAAAATTGTAGCTAATTCCTAGGGTTAGTTTAGGAGTTATTTAGGGTTAGAGAGTTAGTTTTATGTAGCCCTAATGGCTGTAAGGTTAGTTTTGTAACAGCAGCAAGATTTATTGGATGAAAGAGGACGCCTCAATGAGACAAGAGAGCCTAGGGCTCAAGGAAAAACTTCCAAGTGAGAGAACTTTAAAACTTGAAACTTTCATGTTTACCAATGCAATGTTTTATTTATCCCATGCAGTGATTAGTTCCTTTGATTATGGGTTAATGGGGTCACGAGAAAATATCTAAGGATACTACCTCCTTGGGGGTATAAACCCTCTTATTCCCCAAGGAAAGTAACGTAGACAGGGTTTTTAAACTAAGTGGTGTATGCCCTTATACTTCCTTAGCAAAACCCTTGCAAACAATAAATTCTATGCTTGAAAATGTGATGGAGTTAAAGTAGGGGTGTATGCACTTATACTCCCTACCTAGCCTTATAAAAATATACCTTGATCTTGAATTACAAATGATAGCAACAAGTAAAAAGGTTACCAATCCAAATGGTAACAAAATAGACCATAGCATGCCAAGATAACCACCATAATAGAAAAAGAATGACCTCCAAGAGCTAGCACATAATCATCATAACCTCAACAACCAAAGAGAAACCATATCATAGCACAAGATAGCAAAAATGCTCAAGGGTAGAGAAAATTTTAGTCCAATACTTCTCACAATGGGAGATTATGATATAAAATGAGATCTTATGATCTCTATTTATACAAAATGTCATTAACATAGTTTTTCCACATTAGCAAGAGTAAATCATAACACAAGGGGTCCACAACCCTTATCTTACCCCTTGCAACCAAATAATATTAAACAATTCATATTTAAATTCACTTTTACACAAAGGAAAACCCTAAAACAAGAGGACATCGCCGCTTTAGGTGACGTTTTGACACTAGGAGTAAGTCGTTGGAGTTGGAGATGCATAGTTAGTCCTCCAAAGGCCACATGTTAATCATCTATGTCATATCCTCATGGTCAAGGCCTTCTTCTCCTCAAAACTTCCATGTGTCAATGAGCCATGTCTTCACCACCAAACCCTAGCCCTTCTATGTGATGGAAATCCTCCAAAGGTGACATTTTGTCTCTCTTAGGAAATTCGTTTGGCTTGTGAGGGATAGGTTATGTCTCTCAAGTCATAGTTTATGCCTCCAAAGGTACATCTATCTCATTTGGCATGTGGTCCCTTGGCATCAAAATTTTGGGCTTGAAACCCCATGGAATCCCAAGCTAGGCTTGCTCCTCCAAAAATGTACACCAACTAGGTCCTGTAAAGATAAATAAGCACGCCCTCCAAGGATCTCAAGTCATAATATCATGATGAGTAAATCAAATCAATAAATGAGCCACCTAAGAATGTGCACCAAATATTGCTCAGTGAAGCAAGTGAGTGCTCAAAGACATTGTGCAATTTGCCAATCTTGGATATGGGAGGGTTGACGTCCTATTGGGTAGATATTTCCCTAGGTCGAGTGTTTCCCAAGTGTCCTCTCTAATCCATGGGAATTATATGAAGTTGTTATGGATCAAGACTCACTGGGAAATGGGGTTCATGACATACAAGGGGTTGTAGTGTCTCATTCATGGGTGCCTTTGTAGATGGTGTGTGGCATCTTCATTTGCAATGCATTTTTTCCAAGCCCATCCTTTTTCCATTCTTTGTTTCTTTCATGTTTTAAGAGACGATTTGAAGGCTATTGTCCTGGCATGGTTTCCAAATAATGACAGTGTCACTCACAAATACCTTGCGGAAATGAGAAGGTTGGCTTGTGATGAGACCCCCTTTTTCTCAAATGTGTAACTGAGAGCCACTACCCTGGCTTGGTGGCTAGATGATGGTAATGTCATACTGCTAGATACCCATGATCATGATAGTTTGGCTCGTGATGAGACCTCTTATCCTCCAACTAACCCCCTAAGCAATCATTTATTCATGTGGGTCCCCCTTTTCTTATAGATAAGTGTTTTATTTCTTTCTCGGGGAATCCCTGGGAGAAGCATTTGGAAGGTTTATATATAGGATTTTATGTTTTTTAACCAACAACAATCCCTTTGTGCTTTTAGCCCCTTCTTCCCATAGAATTAGGGACAACCCCTCCTTGGATCAATACACTCTAAGATCCCAATAGATAAGTAAATGGGAGGTTTTAGGTGATGGAAAGAGGTAAGTATGGCTGGAAATGGTACGATAGATCTTAAAAGGAGTTCCTAGCATCAAACCCATTCCCACTTACTAGGGAACAATGTCAACCACCAAGGTGAAATGGGGAAAAAGGCATAATTTCCAAGCATATGCCATGAAATCTAAAGCAGTCTAAGATACAACATACTTAAAATGCCTCAAATATTGAAATTACACTCACCATAATACCTGACTTATACTTCATGGAGCGAGGCCCGGTGCCTCTCAGAAGCCAGCTGGTGTGGTGGATGCCATTTGAAAATCCTGACCTCTATGGTGGTGAGAAGGGTCCCCATCGATGAAAGTGGATATTGTTGGTCATGTAGTCTCTCGCCACTCCATATATGCAACTTGAGTGCCTTGAGACATAATCTCATTAGTTATCCCACAAAATGGGGATAAGATCTAGCTCCTACTTGGGGACTTGTTCTCATCGTAGAGTGCATGAGAACCGTAGCATCTCCTGGTAGACGTGTGCCTACCAAAACTTAGACAAAAACATCATAGCATATAGGGTGGTGCTATCACCCTTCATCCATATACATAAAAATCCAAATGAAATCTAATCTAGAAAAGAAAATTTTGGAATTTTTTCAAAAATTTCTAAACTAAGCATAAAATCAATATGCAAGTAGAGCAAAATGAAAAATGAAATGCATGTAAACTAATATGAGAAATTCAAGATGCAATGCAAGGAAAATATGAAATGCATCTAAACTAATATGAGCAATCAAAATGCAAATGCAAGGAAAGCAAAATGACCTACCTACGTACCTAGGGCCTAGGCCCTGAAGAAGTCATGTGACCCGAACATAAGGTTGGAGAAGAGATCCAACCACTAGTAATGGCATATTTCTCCCATCTAAGGCTATCATATTGTACTTTTCTTTATCAGACTTCTTCTTGATGATGTAAAGGCCAAGCCATGAGTTTTTATTTCTCTGGTCATGCCTAGGACTTCCCTTTCTCTTGTCCCACATGAGCGCAAGACTTCCTTCACTGAAATGGATGCAATGTATACTCTCAATGTATGGATATGAAGGAGGCTATGGAAATGGATGGTGTATACTCTCTTCACATTCTTCATCTTCTTTCTTCAAAATTTGGATATACCTTGGTTCTTTCCCTTGATGCAAGTTTCTCTTTGTATTAATTTGTCAAAGGGAGAAGCATGTCTATGGATTCTTCCTGCATGAAGGGTGGCTCAGATGGATCATACTCAATAATATATGGAGGCACATCATAATCGCATTCACTGGCGTAATTAGGACCATTAGGATCCATCACATGCCTATTATCTTTCTCTCAACTGTATAATATCTTGATGGTTCCATCTCCCATGGGGATGTGTGCATCGGTAAGGTCCATGCTAAGGAAACTGCCAAGGGCAGTATACTAGCATCACCCAGGAATTCAGAACATCAATCACTAGTATGTCCATGAGGATGTTGATATGTGGAAAGTCAATCAGAAAAAACCTCAACATCCTCACATACCCCAAAAACCTTGACCTTTTTAGAATCAATACCACATACATTTCCATAAGGTAGGGTTGTTTTCAAACCAATTTGTTCCATCACCTTCAGTGACATGAAATTTTCTAAGGCCCCAGTATCAAGCATGCAGTTTTTTAAGCAGAGGCGATTGTTAGATATTATGGGCTGACCCAAGTTCTAAATACAGGCTTACCAACTTCCCTTCGACCAACGGCCCTTCTGGATACCAGAAAGAGACTTCTTGATCTTAAAGATCTTTTAAATGACAATGGTTGAGTTATTTTGCATTAGTTAAATTGCCAATTAGGAAATGAATTAAAGAGGAAACATATAATCCATAAGATAATATACAAATTTGAACTTAAGCATTAAGAACAACAAACCATAAAACACCAAAGTGATAACGGAGTTCGGCAATCTCGCCTACGTCTCTGAGCCTTTGTCTGAGTGGGTGAGGATTTCTTATTTATGTTCAAATCTTTAAAAGTACATCATAACAGTGCCAAAAAGGTTACAAACTAATCTGGTCTTGTTCTACAATATCTAAAGAACCCAACAAAATTGATGGCACTGAAAACGGATGAACGGAGCTCCCAGAAATGGCCTTCACTCCTCAATAGCTCATTATCATCATAAACTCAAAGTATTAAAAAAAAATACTTTGCAATGCTCTAAATGCCAAATAGATGGCTCCAATGGCTCCAGAATGTTCAAAAACCCCTAGTTGGGCTCTTCCTGCATCTGGATTGGCCAAAAATTGAACAAAATACACTACTGGGAGTTTTCCCCAATAACTTGCAGTCCTTTGTTATGCAAAACGCACCTACAGGCCACTGAACCCAACTCTGTGTGCACTCCCACTTAAAAAAACCTGGCACAAGCCGGTTTCCAAAATTCAAGGGATTTTTTCGCACCATTAAAGTGTTGGCACCTTTTCCCTGGCGAAGGACTGGGTCATATGGCCCCATGTGGTTAGGCACTAGGCTAACTACCTGCACCCGCCAGCTAGCCCCTCCTATGTTTTCTCTGGTCATGTGGATCGTCCCATGTGGTAGCACCCTACCTTTTACGTGTTGTAAGAAATTAATCCCCCTGGTCTAAAGCCTGTGGTTACGCCCTTGGTCGTTGAGATAGCCCGATCGACCAGGGATAACCCTTATAAATCCATGCAAAAGTTGCAGCCAACGGTTATGTGGTTACGGTTTCGTGTTAAGCGTCAGGGATAACACTCCTTTACAATCTGTGCACCAACAAACTAACAAATCCATGGTCATATGTGTAGGTCGTATGGATGCATCGAGGATGAGGCTAGGCCCCAGCCCTTAATCTGCCCGAAATACATTACCATATCACTTTATATATAAAGTTTGAACCTTACATTATAAGGACCACCATGGGCGGGCTGGTAGCCCAGACCAGAGGTCACGGGTTCGAGTCCCGTAGACCCCAAAAAAAATTTGCCAATAATATCAACCAATAAATGGGTGCCATGTGGAAGACCATGATTGGGCCACGTGGCACCTTTACATTCTCCCAAGAAAATTCCATGTGTCAACATCCTATTGGACCACTTGTCTTCCTGCATGTCTTCTCAGTCAACATCCAACTATACATGCCACGTCAGCTAGTTCCCACGTGTCGTACGGTTGTACGACCTTGCCACGTCAATCGATGCCACATGTCACCCCTGACTCGTCCACCTGTACCTGTCCACGTCAGTTCCAATGCACTCTTCCATGTCATATGTATGGTCATACGACCTGTACATTCAGTTGCCACGTCAGCACTGTACGAATTGTACAGTTGACATCTTTTTTTGCATGTTTGACTAAACAAACAGAGCGCGATATCTTGGTCATATGACATTCGTTTGAGCCCGTTCAAGTTGCATTGGGTTCGTGTCAATGAGGCCTATGCACACAACCGTTTGAAGATATTCTAAGAACTTTGATTTTTAGGCCTTCCTGAACCCCATATTGGCTCCGAGATCCATTTTGGATCACTTCTGGATACCAAAAGGCAACACAGTGCACGAAGTGCACTACATAGTCTCACCTTAGATGGTTTCAATGGGTGGCAGTAGGACCCAAGTGTCTGCAACCATGGGATGGGATGTGCTTCTCTCTTAGAAACATTAGATCTACTCACCAACTAGCATTTGAATCCTCATTTATTATGTTAACCCTAGCAGGACCTTGGCTATGACCAATGACTCAACGATCCCAATAGAACTTCATGAAGCATTATAATAGCATATCCTAAATGATATATATTCATCTACTACAACATAAGATTCAGATCTGAATACTAACTATGACATTCATCCATTGGTGTTGTTCTACATATTTCATCAGCTATTCCTAGTGCGCAGTATTGTTTCCCTTATCATTTTAACTTATTCAACATAAACTCATTAAAGAAACTATAACAAAAAGTAATGCAAACATTCACACATAACCCAGATATATTGTGGTTCACCCCCTCCTGGGGCTATGTCCATAAAGATGAGTCACTTCAACTCTTTATTAATCTTTATGCAAAATCTAGTGTTGCGCACTATACATTTCTTCCTCTATTACAATCGATCTCCACAGATCGCAAGAGTCCTCACAAAATAGAGAACTTATAACCATTTTCTCCACCAAAACCCTGACTGCACAACTGATTAAATCATTTTACATTCCTAATATATTCTACTTATACAACAAAATGGGACAAACCCCTTACAAAAACTCTAACCCGAAGTGGATTAGGTTTTTCCACTTTCCCACTCCTCAATATCGGTTGGTCCACAATCCAACAGTTTCCCAAGTCGGCACTTGTCCACTTTCCAACTGCTCCGCAACAATTTGTCCACTTTGTAACCACTTTTTCCCAGTGATGGTTTTCCTCTGATTTTTGCACTGCTTTTCCTCTATTTTCGGCACGCTCCCCATTTTTCGACGCTACCTTAATTTCTTCAAACTTCCTTGATTTTATTCCAAAATTGGCTTGCGCCAATAGTGATTCATTCCTAATGAAAGATCGAAGGGAGGATTCTTGTCCCTTTTTCGATCGAGGTACATGGTGTTCAAAATGATAGGAGGGTCTTCCTTCTTGGTAGGTACCTGTAATATCTTCAATATTTCCCTTTTCACTGAAGGGATATTGCACATATCTATCACTGGGACCATCATATTCAGTTTTACAAACATGCTTTCAACATCTACATTCAACCAAGTCTCATCTATAGGAGTTGGCTTAGGAATAAACTCATGTATCGAAGGTGGAGGTGGTGGGTCCACCTTCTCTATTGATGGAAGAGGAGTGACAGGCTACGATTGAGGTGTTGAAGCTTTATTTCTTCCAGTGTAGGTCAAATATTCCCTCCTCCTTAATTCCTTATTTTGATCATATGTTAATTGATTCAAGGTCAGGAGTCTCCCCTCTCTTTCTCCTCGTCTTTTGGATTCATGTATATGTTCTTGTGTGACTTGTGCTTCTTGGAACACGCAGATCATATCCATGAAATCCATATCTTCGGGAGAATATTCATCTCATTGGGGGAATTTGTTACACATCAAAATCACTCATTGCAATGATGGCCACTGTCGTCGTTACAAATATCGCAAGTGTCGCAAGTGCCGCAAACATTATCTTTCTATGTCATCTCTCTAATGACATCGTAAAGACACTTAAGACACCTCAAAGACTAGTCTTGAAGAAGAGAAATCAATTGACAAGGAGTACAAGCCTTTTGCCACTGAAAAGGCCACTCAAAAGTCAAATTTGGAAGGGAGTGCTCCCCTACATACTATCAGGGAGCGTTGGCACTTTGTACCCTCTTCTAGGGGAGCATTCCAATGCTCTGTATCCCTTTTGAGGGAGCGCTGGCCTTTTTTTTGGGCAAAATTTGGTTTGTTGGAGGAAATCAGGGAAGAATCCGCTCAATATCTGAAGGTGGTTGGATTCGAATATGAGGTCAAGGCATGATCTTAGGGGAGATCCATAATTGAAGGAGAGGAATCCTCAACTTATCCCAAAGATCTCTCAAGTGGTTAGGTCTCTCCAAGCATATATAAGGAGGCCTCTTCATGGTGAAAGCATAGATGGAGATTGAGAATTACACCAAACTTATGATCCCATAATTGAGATGCCATTGAAGCATAATCAATGTAGATTACTGGAGCAAAGGGGTTGGACAAGGAGAGATAGAAGAAGTTGATGCACCTTCATCAAAGGATTGTAAGTATTCTTCATTTGTTCTCATTAATATACATACAGGCTTGGCCTATTTCTTTCAAGTTTATGTTTGTTCCACATGAACTTGTCTTCAGTAGATAGATATGTATTTGAGCTAATCTCGGTAGAATAGGAATTTTGTTGTATCTTTGTTTGTTCTACAGGACCTATCGAGGAGCTTAGGATTGAAGCTCAACTTGGACTTTGCGAGGACAAACGTCGTTAACAAGGTACACATTTTTATTCTTCCTCTTCGTATATTAGCTTAATTAGATCTAAAAGGATGTCAATGACCAATGATAGCACCCTTTCTGTCTTGTTTTTAGGGGTCTAGATACCAAGAGGGAATCTGTTTGTCCGCAGGAGGATTCACCTATAATAGAAATTGACGACTCCACTGGGGAGGAGCTCTGATTTTTGTTTCCTTTCCTAAATCTTGTTTAACGCCCTTTGCCCACTTCTTGACCTTCTACATACTGTCTTTGATTCTTAGATCTGATTGATTGGCTCTTGATTTCATCACCTTCAAATTGATTGACTGAGTTTTCTTGATTCTTTGACTTTCTAGGCATTTTTTCTGAATTTTTTAGAGGCCAGCACCCCCTTACTCTTGCTACCAAAGTACTAGCGCTCCCTATTGGTCTCGCACAGAGCGTTGGAACGCTCTGGTGCCCCTTACACCAGAGTGTTGCCCATTTTCTGTGCAAAATCCTTCGGGGATTCATTCTCTAAGGTTCAATTTTTTCTTTTGGCACTTTCTCAGTGTCTTATCATCTCAGTTTATCTTTATCTTGGCCTTCAACACTCTGCTTTCTAAGAATTGATCACTTTTTGTTTGGAGTTTTGACATTTTTTTTCCTTGCCTTGAAGTCACTCTTTGTCTTTGTTGATTTAGAGTCAACTTACTATTTTCTTCTCATTTATCTGACTGAGTGGAAGATTTTGTGAGGAAATTCAAAGGTCTATGCACCATTCCATTTGATCTTTGAGGGCATTTTCCCAAGTATTTAGTTTTGAGTGGTTTCTCTTTTCTCCCTATCTTTTCTTGGATTCTTCTTCGCATTTTATTGTCTTCCTTGAATGCTTGCGTTTAAAGTAGCGAAATTGCATGTTTTTGACATTTTGGGACATTGTGCATCTGAATTGATGAATGTTTTCTCCTTCTCGTAGCATATTTTTCATCGAAATGAAAAGATTGCATCTTCATCTCTTTGCATGACTTTCGAGTCGGTCAAAACACCATATTGTCCATGCCATTTTCCTTTTGAGTAACAACAGCTTTAAAAATCAAGGGCTAAACTAAAAATTGATTAGACATTTTTACATTTTCTGGTAGCAAACCTACATTAGATTAGTTATAGGGATTTGGAATAGGTGTGAAAGATAACTTTCCAAAGCTGCAAACAAACATAGGATCTTGTGTTAGGGAGCGGTGAAATCCAATTGTTGCATTTTGTCCTGGGAAGCCCTTCTCACACAAGGGTCAATCACGAGGTCGTATTAAGACTGGCAGAGTTACTCACCCTGCTTTGTCAGTCTTGGTGTAGAGATTGCACATATTATGGGGATCACTTGAAGGTATACCCACAATGATCAGTGGAATCCTTTCAAGTTGATTTCGGGTTAGATACCCTGCCCTTGCACGTGGATCGGACTGTCGATTGTTTCCCCAGGCATCATTGTTGTAGTCGGTAACCTTAGTGGCCTATATCTTTAGGGTCTTTACACAAGGTGACTGTGGAGGGGAAAGTCTTCACGGTACCTGGAATCGACGTTGGCAAGAATCACTCGAGCTCCTGGGAGGGTATACCCACGATTATGTGTGAGAGCTTGCACCAGGGTGTAAGTCTATTAAGCAGGTCGTCAACGTAACTTTTCCACCGGCTCTATCTCAACCCCTTCTTACTTTGTTCCCACGACGTTGGATTTCATCACCAACTAGTGTGCTCATTGTGAGAAGGTTTTGTTTGCTTCCTTGCTTACTAGATTTTTTAGCGTGTGTTGTTTGTTCCCCCTAGCAGAATCTAGGTTGGAGCTTTATTTTTTACGACATAAGTTCCCTGGATGAACCATGAAGGAACCCCTTTGCCAGGGGAACCCTTTGTTTTTCCTTCTTACGGAAACATTGGTCCTCCTTACATCGCTACTTTGAGCCTTCCAGGCCTCACAATTGGGTTACCGGTATGGTTGTTTTCCACTCTGGTGATCTCGAATGCAGGTGCTTCAAATGTAAGCACACCGCCCACACATCAACCTCATGTCGACCTTTCTCCTTCTTCACCTGTCAGGTCTCCTTCTATTTCTCCTTCTTCGCCTAGTGAAAGCTCTCAAGCGAGTAGCCAGATTGATAAGAAGAGGAAGAAACAGAAAGAGAAGAAGAAGAACCAGAAAGGGACCAAGCCTCCAACTACATCAAATGTTGGATCTAAGAAACCAACTACTGTTAATAGTACTGGGAGTGTTGATAAGGTAGATAAGGTTAAAATAAAGAATCTGAAACCCAAATTCCCTTGCAATCTTTGTAAGGGAAACCACTTTCTGAGGGATTTCCCTGGTATTCCCAAGGTCTTAGAAATGTGGTCTTCCACGTCATCAGCCCTTGCTGGTCATGCAGGTAATACCTCGTCAACTAGTGACGTTAAGGTTGGTAAGAAGAAGACAACTGTCAAATTCCCTTGCATGTTATGCAAAGGTGATTATTATTCTCACCTTTGTCCTTGTATGGACGAGGCTTCTTCTCTTTTGGAAAAACTTCAACTTCCAAAAGGTTATCGTAATCTTTCTCCCAACCCATCATTAGTTGATGGACTGGTCAATCCAGTTCCATCCTCGGTCAATCCGGTTCCATCAGGTGGTCAATCTAGTTTCATCCTCGGTTGAACCACTCACCAAAGTAGTTGATCCAGTTTCATCATCGATCAGCCCCACTTTTCATCTATAAAGTGAAACCCAAGTGACTGATCCAGTCCCATCATTGGTCAGTTCCACCCTTCATCCGAAGATTGTCATAATGGTCGACCCGAATCCTTCATCGGTCGATCCCAATCCTCTATTGAGAAGTGTCAAAGTGGTTGCTCCGGTGACTTCATCGGTCAATCCCACTCTTCCTCTGATGAGTGCCAAAGTGGTTTCTCTGGTGACTTCGTCGATCAATCCCACTCCTCCTATGACAAGTGCCAAACTGGTTGCTCTGATTACATCATCGGTCAAACCCACTCTTCCTCTAACGAGTGCCAAACTGGTTACTCCAGTTAGGCCATCGATCGATCCCACTCCTGCTCTGACGAGTGTCAAAGTGGTCGATATGGTTCTGCCATCGTTTGATCCCACTCCTCCATTGAGGAGTGCCAAAGTGTTTTCTCTAGTCAGATCATCGTTCAATCCCACTCCTCCTCTGAAGAGTTCCAAAGTGGTCGATCAAGTTCCACCATCGATTGATCCTACTCTCCCTCTAGAGAGTAAACCCGATATTGCCCACGTTTTTCTTGTTGATACAGGATCTCCCGTGCCAGGGGGTATTCCTCCTTCTCCTGCGAAAACCCCTCTAAGTAATGAGGCCATCCTTTTTTATTGGGGTGTGCTAACTGGACCTCTTCTTCCCTCTCACATTCCTTTCAAGATTCTGGTAAAATTTTGTGGTCGGGACATTCCTCATACGCTGATAGATGAAGGTTCGTCCGTTAATATTTTTTCCTCTATTGCTTGGAAAGCTTTGGGTTATCCTAATCTTGTGTCGGTTACCCAGACTCTGTTCACTTTTAACAAAAGAACCAATCACCCTTTAGGGATCCTTCCTCAATTTCCCGTAACTTTGGGAGGGAAAACTGTCTTTATTGATGTTATGGTAGTCCAGAACCCCTTGGATTTCGATTTACTCTTTGGGCGAGATTATGTCTATGCCATGAACACTATTGTGTCCACTTTTTTCCATGTGATGTCTTTCCCTCACGATGGAAGAATGGTGACTATTTATCAACTTTCATTTATTGGCCCTGACTTGACAATCAACCTAATGAACTCCCTAAACGGTTCTTATATGCAGTCGGTATCGCCCCTGCCACAGGTCAATTATGTGGCGTTGTCTCCCATGACTTTAACTTTTGATGACTTGGATCCGGTAGTTGACATGGTGATTTCTTCGATAGGGCTATTGGAGCTTGATCTCCTTACCCCTGATGAGACCCTCAACATGTGTTCCTTCCGGAGCATTCTTCTTCCATCCAGTGAAGATCTCTTGGAAGCCATGATCGAGTTTTGTCCCTTGACATGGTGTCCTTCTAGAGAATTATCCTCTTGGAAGCCATGAACAAGAAAAGGCTATGAGCATAGTTTTTTCTTCTCTGTGGCAAGCTCGTTAAAAAATGAAACAAAGGCTACAAGCATAGTTTCCCTCTCTGTGGCAAGCTCGTTATAAAATGAAACAGAGGATACGAGCATAGTTTCCATCTCTGTGGCAAGCTCGTTAAAAAATGAAACAGAGGTCATGAGAATAGTTTTCCTCTTTGTAGCAAGCTCGTTAAAAAATGAAACAAAAATCTAGGGATTGAACCCGGATCCTTGAGCATAGTTCTTTTCCTGTGTCAAGATCGTTAAAAAATGAAACCGTCACCTCTCCTGTTAGGTCAAGTTTTTCACCAGATCTCGTAGATTTCGAGTTGAGTCTTTCGTTAGCTCTCATTTTTTAACCTTCATTTCATCCACCTGTATCCTTTTTCTCCATCTAGTACAGAAATTGGTGACAACCTCAAAGTCAGTGAATGAATTGAAGCTTGGGGGGGGGCATGTCTCTAGCCTTTGATGATCATTATAGAGTAATGCCACTAACTTTTCAATCTGGGGGCATACCGATCTTAGTCTTTGTTCCTTCTCGTGCTCGTAAATACATGAGAACGCAATCGGGTAAAATTTTATCTCTTTTTTAGACCCACATGGATGCACGAAAAAGGAACCCCTTGGAGTCATCTTTAAGCTCTTTTCAGACTCTCTAAACATGAAAAGATTCCCGAGTGATCTTGCTTCCTTTCCCACTCATTAAAAGGTTTGAAAGGGCGTCTTTAGAGTGATAATTTATCTCTTTTTCGGCCTCGCGATACTAACATTACGAAAAAGGACAACATTGGAGTCGTCTTTAAGTCATTTTCAGACTCTATAAATCTGAAAAACAACTGAGTTTACCTTCTCTAGACTCATTAAAACAAACATACATTGAAGGGACCATATGGGATCGAACCCTTACTTATTCCAGTTTGTTAAACAAAAGAAGAGGAACGTACCGAAGGTGAGTTATATCGATCATGTGTTACCCTCCTCGAGCTTGTTAAACCAAAAAGAGGTACTCGTCTATTTGGATGGGGGGGGGAATTGAAAGAAGCAAGCCAAGCAATTTTTGAGAACTTTACTAGTGACCTTACAATCGCCCTTGAACAAAACATTTTATCTTTGCATGCATTTCAATCTGTTGAACCTCTGCACTGAACCAATCCTTTGAGTTTCCTTACTCCTTTGGGTCACCTGACGTAAGTCACAGTATCCATTGCATTATCAAGTTTTGGTCCCTGTCAAATTTCTGTTGTCATGCCTCGGTGTTCAAGTGAAGTATCTGCCTCGAGAGTCAACCATCACAAATATCCTATTTCAATAATTGTATTAGTCCATGTTCATTTGATCCACCAATTACATCTCTGTGTCATTTTTGTGTCATTGATGGGGGATACACCAAGGCCCTCCTTTGACGAGTCTATTCATGTCGACTTCAACACATTATCCAGGAGCTAGACTTAGAAACCAGTTAGTGCTTTGGGACCTACATGCCTCAATGGCAGGCCTCCTCACATCCGACAGTAGGTTTACATCATTGACCTCTGATTGGATGATTCCACGGATGTTCGATTTTAGTTCATCCATTCACATTCATTGGAATGTACTAGAGTACCTTGGGAATCATTGACATCAATGGTGATCTCCCTCACGCTTGTTAATGATTTACCTCATTGACCGGTAATCAAGTGGTCTCTGCCATGTTCGACATCAGGACATCTATTCACATGGTTAGATTCGTACTACATCGAGATCGGTAAGAAGACCCTGGGTTGAGTCATCACACTTATATGTAGTTTACCCAAGTTGCGACGGAGTTTCTTTGAACATTGACACATATAATGTAACATAGATCCACTTTGTATTGGTCATGGATATGTCTTGTCATCTCATATATCCATTGTGTATTATTCATGGCTACGATCAGTTCAGGTCATAGGAGTATATATCCACATTGTATCTTCAGTGGCTATACCTTTTATCAATATAGTTATGTATCCGCAGTGTATTTTATGGCGACCATACCTAAAAAGTCTTTATCACTCAAGCATAGGTATGCCTGCCTTGGGTTTGAAACATGTCATAATATTTTTTTGATGGTTGTGTGCAGCTTTTTCTAGCCTCTCTGCATCC
>ML882085.1:6082-21568 GCA_009831015.1 Picea engelmannii | reverse complement strand
TGTTCACCATTTTTTCTCATGGCTATTTAATAAAATATCTTCGAGACGCAAAAAAGTTTTATAAACATGAAAATAATCCTCATAATGGGAAATAGTGTGCCTTTTGAAGCAATTGATAATGTGTAGCACATGTTGGAACACACAATTGTTTTAGCTTAAATAACAATCTACCTTTGAGACAATAATCCAAGAAAGGCCCTTGGTCGCCCATTGTTGTTGTTGTGATGTTGAAAGTGACTCGTAGTATGCACTAAAGACAAGAAAGCTATATATCAGTGTTCCATTGACCTACTTTTATGGTCGTTTGTTGTACATTAAGAAAATTCTTATTTAATCTTATCTTATGTTATATCCCCTTCTTATGGACATTATCACAAGGTGTAGTTGATGCAAATAGGAAGCACACTTCAAATGGCAACGCTCTTGGATTTTTGCTTAAGAATTGAGGAACCAAAGAGGTGTATGATCTATGTAAATAATAGTCTCTTTATCAAGTAAGAAATGTTGTCAATGCTTGAGCACTTGAACTAGTACATAAAATTCCTTTTCACTTGTTGTATATCAAATTAGCTTGAGAAAATGTCATGCAATGTTATGCAACTTGATACCCTTCCTACTTCAAAATGTTGCTTAAGTGAGTCTTTACTTTAAAAAGTTGTTGTAGGTCAAAGGTTAGTGAGAATTTGTGCAACACATAATACATTCTTGAGTTGCCTCAAAAGCTTTGTTAGTCGTTCAATACTAAGGACAGTTGTTTGTGATTTGTTCTAAATTAATGAAGAGGCGAAGCAATATGAGAAGAATGATTAATGTAAAAGTTTGTTCTCTCATAAAAGTTTTCAAATAAATGATATGTGAGTAGGCCATTCTAACAATACTTGACATTTTTGGGATCAACATACACTCTATATTCAAATCACCAAATACGAAATGTATTCTTATCTCAAAAAATAGTTTTTAAAGTTTGGCCTAGAGTTTATGTTGCACAAGAAGTTTGAGCAGAGATTGAACATATTGAAGATAATCCTCCTAAGTTTTGATTTTGGCTTAGAATTTATGAATTCCTTCTTTTGGAATTTGCATGAACTCACATACTCATAAATCTCAAATAGGAAATGGATTCTTATTCAAAGAAACATTTTTTAACCTTGATTTGGAGTTTATGCCTTAGGAGTTTGACCCTAATTTGAACATGCTAAAGATGATCCTCTTAAGTTTTGTTATAAACAAGGATACCATCAAGATAGGCCATACAAATTTGCCCTAGTAAAGATTGAGAATGTCATTGATAATCATCATAAAAAGTGGCTGGTACATTTAGTAAGATTAATGGTATGTCCAATCATTGATAATCATAATACATAATTTTTAAAGTAGTCTTTCAAACATCGTAAGGCTCCATCTTGATTCCATGATGACCCCAAGGCAAGATTGGTTTTATTGAAATATATGGCTCCTTATAAATAGTCAATAAGTTCTACAATTCGAGGAAGGAGGTATCTCTTTTTGTTGATGATTGTTGAGCTCTCGACATTTAGTACATATATGCCATTCGATTCCCTTCTTTGGCACTAACAATGTTGGGGACCCACAAGGGAATGTGCTAGCTTGAATTTTCTCTTTGAAAGGAAACCTATGTTGCTAGAGTGCGAAGTGGGAATGGGAGAGGGAGAGGGAGCACCATTTCCCAAAAAGCCCCGGAGCAAAGCATAATGGGAGAATTTTTTATATATTATATATTTTATATATTATAATGCACATATATTAAAAACATATGGAGAATGCTAAATTAGTTGTAGAAAATATGAAAACATGCATATTTATGTTGCTTTTTTTATAATGCACATATATTAAAAACATATGGAGAATGCGAAGTTAGTTGTAGAAAATATGAAAACATGCATCTTTGTGTTGCTTTTTTTTTTCAAAGGAAAACCTTGTGGGGAAACCCACGGGATGGTTCCCCACATTTGTGGATGGCATATGTATTAAACCCCTTGAGGTAGACTAGTGTGCCTCACCCAAGGGGTTTGAACTAGGCACTTGTTGGCATGGAACTGGCCAAATTCCCAATAACATTGGCTTCATATTTGTGCTACTTAAAAATTAATACCACGTTATTACGAAGTTAGAAATGTCATCCATAATAGATTAATGATTCAATTATTTGAGCATCAACCATCTAATAGTCACAATCTAACAAATGCAAACCATAATTGTATAATAGGAAGTGAACCATGAATTTATGGATTGAAATAGTCTATTAGCTACCATGACCAAAGAGTTATGTTTACAAAATAGGCCATTTGCGTAATTTATAATTTCATTGAAGTTTAAAGATTGAAACACTAAGGTTAGCTGAAGTTTGACAAATTATTCCCATCTACTTGTCCCTCCTCTTGGCACCACCATGACCTTCATGACACCTATGTGGCTATGGTAGTGGAGCCAGAGGTAACTGTGAAGATAAACATGGACATGAAGCTCCTGTTGCAAGAGTCTCGGTTAGCACAACCACGGTAGTAGGTCGGGGGGGGAGGGGGTTGCATCTCACCATGATGATGACCATTAAAAAAAAGTAGTCTCTAACTGCTTCAAAAACAATGTGCCATCCAAAAAATTGTTCTTTCACAAATTTGTCCTCCTAAAACACTAGCAAGAAGACTAAGTTGCCCACTTTGAACAAAAAATACCCAACTCAAAGATAAATGAAATGAACGAAGAGAGTGATGGAGGAGGTTTATTTTGCATTATCCTAATCTGCTCTATTTTTTTGTTTCTACGTCGAACTTTCGTGGAGCGTATAGGGAACATTGAGGGAGTGCGACAGGGAGCATGGAGGGACCTATGAGAGCAAGGTGGGAGTGGAAGCAATGAGGGAGCATGCTCCTTGAATTCTTTGCTCGGGAGTGCTAATTTGGAGTGGGTGTGCCACCCATAGGGGCACTCTTGATATCCTTGAAGGAAACCGTTTTAGTTGCCTTTTTAATTATTATTCAACACTTTCCATTATAGAAGTCTTATAAGGTGGTTGATTGGGAAGTTTTGCTTGTATAACATGTTTAATTGATCTCAATGCAAGAAGACCCCCAGGTTCTTCAAAAACATCAAACAAAGATCTGGAAGATTTTTCATTACATTTATGTGGAAAGACATCATAATGTTTTTTTGCTTGTCAAATTATGCAAAGAATGGTTTTTTGAACTAACGCTTACTTTAGTTCAAAAAAAGGTGGCTTGCTTATGCAACCCCCACAAGCATAGCTCAAAAAGATTTAATACAAAAAAGGTTTGTTTGAAAAAATTGACTATTAATATGAAGAGTTTGTTCAAGGCTTTAATACAAAAAAGGTGGCCTGCTTATGCAACCTCCACAATCATAGCTAAAAAAGAAAACTACGCTGGTTGGCTTAATCCAAAACACCCATGAAATATAAGCAAAAAAGAAAAATATGGGATGGCTTAAGCTAAAACACCCAAAGTCATGATGTCATAAACTATCTAGAGACCAAAAGAACTAATATAACAAAATACAAAGGGAAAAAACTTGATTAAAAGGCACTAAGAAGCAACCATACTAGCAATTGGAGGAGGTTGGTCGTGGTCATCTGGGGGAAGGTGTCATCTAGAAATTGGGGGATCAACATTAGTAGATTGAATAGAGGCTCCCATCCATCACCAGGAGGCTTCAGGGCCATGCCCCCCCTAGAATTGGCCAAAGCCAAAGTCAAAAAGTGCTTGTCATTGTGTGATGGTGTTGGTGGCCAACATTGTTTTGCTCATGATGCACTTGTACTTGTTTGTCATCTTGGTGGTGAGGCCTACTGCCCTCTCTATGTAAGCCTGCAGAGGCATGCTTGGAAGGGCTATGTTGCTCTCTGCTCATAGTACTCAAAGAATGAATTGTTTTGTTGTGTTGGCAAGTTTGTTAACAACTTTTTTTGAAATGATATTATGTTTGTTGTGCAATTTATGTTGTTTCTGGTTGTGTGCTTTTGTCAAATAGTTTGCATTACATATGTTTCCATGTTATAATTTGGTTGACATCTTTCTACAAACAATTTGCATACATTCTACTAAAAGACTTTCGTCAAACACATTGTATGTAATCCAAGTGCACATGAATTAGAAGAGACATGGGCATTTTTATTATGAATGAAACCCCGATCACAACAATACAAATCTCTAATGGCTGCTATGGCAACTGCAAATTGCAATACATCAATGAAAACACACTATGCAAACAAAACTTGGAATAATGCACGACCTCCTCTAGTAGATGATGCGTCCTCCTCCCAACTGCAGAAAGGCTAATGCCTAGCCTCAAAAGATGATGTCGTCTTGCTCCAAGGGCTCTCCAACCCTCACGCTGCCCTCTCCAATCAATATCGATCTTCTTAAAGGCAGATCGAGCCTTCAAAGGCCAAGAATAGGGCTCACGACCCTCCTCCAAATCCTCACGGCCTCCTCCAAACCCTCACGACCTTGCAAAAGGATCGATCGACCCCTCAAGATGCCCCTAACGACCCTCCAAAGTCTATCGAGCCCTCACAAAACCCTCACGGCTCCTCTAAACCCTCACGACCCTGCAATAGATGGATCTATCCACCTCAAGAAAGCCTCACGAGCCTCATAAGCAAGTCGCTGCACCTCTAAACTAAAGACAAACCACAAGATGAAGCTCCAATGAAGATCCCGGATGGATCCTCCCCCTTGTTTAGCTAGGGTGGATATTGCACCACCGAAACCAAACCACGATGGAAGGGTTTATGCCAAAACCCAATGAAAACCTTGGCTCACAAGAGCACTCCAAACAAGAGATCAATCCAAAACATAATCATCAAAGTGAAGCACTACCCTTCATTTATAATCCTCTGATGACCCATCTAGATCTTTCCTCTTTGACTGAATCCAACACGTTCCTTATTCCCCTTTTGCTTTTTACTTAAAGATTAAAAGTCACCTTTACTAATGTTTAAGTAACTATTAATCTAAAAGTTACTTTATTACCTTTTTACTTGATGTCACTTTAGAAATATAACATCTCCTAGCTAAGTGACATCAAATAAACCTCTTGACTCCCCTTTTCTTCACTGACTATAGCCTACGGGAGTCATATAGGTTACTAAGTCATCCTCCCATCATGATCAAGTGGAAGGGGACATCACATTCCTCCCTTCTCGAGATTGCTTGTACTCAAGCAACTCCAAATCGGGATGCTGTAAGATCTGCTCTCCCTCCCAAGTGGCATCTTCTACGGGTAAATCTTTCCATTTGACAAGGTATATTCCCGAATCACTTTGCTCCTCAACCTCCTTTCTTTGACATCAATAATCTTCTTCGGAGTCAAAACCAACTGCCCTTCCTCATCCAGTGGAGGAAGATCTGTTGAGGTGGTGACTTGCTGTCCCAACGCCTTCTTGAGGCAAGATACATGGAAGACGTTGTGGATCCTGCTACCCTCTGGCAACTCCAATTCACATGCCACCTCTCCAACTCTCCTAATGACCCGGTATGGTCCATAGAAGTGAGGCTTCAACTTCTTTGCGCCACTCTTCTTCAGTGAGGATTGTCTGCATGGCTGCAATTTCAGAAAGACCAAATCCTCGACTTAAAAGCTACGCTCCACCTTGTGCCTGTCTGCGTATGCCTTCTGTTGATTCTGGGCGGCTTTCAAGTTATCCTTCTGGACTCTTAAGATCTCCTAGCTCTCCTGCAACCAATCTTTGGCCTTGGGGGCCTTGCTCTCCTTGAGTGCCAAATCCACAAATGATGGAGCATCGTAACCATACAATGCTCTTAATGGACTCATCCTGATGGACATGTGATAAGTGGTATTATAACAATGCTCCCCAAGATGCAACCACTTTATCCACACTCTTTGCTGTCTCAACACATAGTTTCGCATATATCCCTCAATCCACTTGTTCACTATCTCTGTCTACCCATCCGTCTGAGGGTGATAGTTGGTACTAGGTGTCAACTTTGCCCCTAATAACTTGAACAACTCCTGCCAGAATGCGTTGAGAAATCTGCAGTCCTCATCATTGATTGTGTATCTCGGAAGTCCATGTAATATGAACTCCTCCCTGAAGAATATGTCCGCCACTTGAGATGCACTATAGTTTGAAGGAATGACAAATAAGTGTGCAAACTTGGTCAACCTTTCTACCACCACATAGATACAGTCCCTGCCCTGTACCTTTGGCAACCCTGTTATGAAGTCCATGGAGATACTCTCCCACTTCTGTTCTGGAATAGGTAATGACTGAAGCAACCCTGCAAGATGTGTAAGCTTTGACTTGTTCTGTTGACAAGTCATACACTCCCTCACATACTGCAATACATCCTCCTTGAGACCCTTCCAAGAGAATCTCTCCCTCACCTGTCTGTAAGTCTTCAGATACTCCGGGTGCCTTGCCAATGGTGTGTCATGCACTGCTCTCAGGATCTTATCCTTGAGTGTGGACTCAGGGACAAGGTAGATCCTATCCTTGTTGTAGATGATGTCATCCACTACTCTGTACCTGTCATCTTGAATGATGCCCCTCCATAAGCTCACAACTGAATGTATTCTTGGAGTATTCCACCAAGAGATTGGAATTCCAATCTGTTGAGATCTATGTTAGGGAAAAAATTGTAGGCCTCCTGGAAAGGGCGTCAACAACTACATTCTTCTTGCTCTTCACATACTCAATGTCAAAGTTTTATGCTTGCACCTTGCTTACCCATTTTTGTTGGCTCTTGCTCAAGTCTCTCTGCTCCAAGAAATACCTCAGGCTGTTGTGGTCGGTCTTCACCACAAAGTGTCCTCCAACTAGGTATTGTTTAAACTTGGCCAATGCATGCATGATGGCCAACATCTCCTTATCATAAATGTGGTAGAACATCTTTGGCTCTCTCAGCTTCTTGCTCTCGAAAGCTATGGGATGTTGATTCTGCATCAACACCGCTCTTATCTCCTCTCTTGATGCATCACAATCCAACACAAATGGCTGTGAGAAGTCTGGAAGTGCTAACATTGGGCAAGTACTCATCACCTTTTTCATCCTGTCAAATGCTCCTTGTGCCTCCTTTGACCATCTGAATGCTCCCTTCTTGGTGAGATCCGTTAGTGGCGCACCCAATTGTGAAAATCCTTTCACAAAGCGCCTGTAGTTGCTGCACAATCTGAAGAACCCCTGCAGCTCTGTAATTGATCCAGGTGTGGGCCAATCTAAGATTGCTTGGAACTTTTCCTGGTGCACCTGTACTCCCTTAGCGCCAATCACATGTCCCAGATAGAGAATCTCTGTCATCCCAAACTCGCACTTTGCCTCCTTGGAAAATAGCGACTGCTCCTCCATGATGTTGAGAATCTCATCAATATGCCTCAGATGCTCGTCTCAAGTCCTGTTGTAGATCAGTAGATCATCAAAGAATACTAGTAAGAACTTCCTCAACTGCTTGTTGAAGATATGGTTCATACAAGACTGGAAGGTGGTTGGCACGTTAGTCAACCCAAAAGGCATGACTAGAAACTCATAGTGCCTGTAGTGACATATGAATGTTGTTTTGTAGATGTCCTCCTCTTTGACTCGGATCTGATGGTACCTCGATCGAAGATCAATCTTCGAGAAGTACACTGCCCCATGAAACTCATCTATCAACTCATTGATCTTGGGTATCGGGTACCTGTTCTTAATTGTCTTATTGTTCAACACCCCGTAGTCAATGCACATCCTCATTGTGCCATCCTTCTTCTTCACTAGTATCATTGAAGAAGCGAAGGGACTAGAGCTAGGCCTGATGTGCCCCATCTCTAACAACTTCTGTATGGCCTTCTCTATCTTGTCCATAATCTTCTTCGGATGCCTGTATGGTGTCGTGATCACGAGGTTTGCTCCCCCTAACTCAATGACATGCTCAAATCCCTTGTTAGGTGGTCTCTCTGCTGGTATGGTCTGAACACTTTGTCATGCCTCTCGAGCAGCGCCTGGATGTCCACATGATAGTGCTGGCGGTCTTGTGATAGCTTTTGTGTGGTGATCAAACACTCCACTGCGCAGACCACATCACCATGTCTAAAGATGGCCTCCATGCATTTGTTTGACACGATCTTGGGGACTCCTGTCGACATACCCATCAGATTAACTTGCTAACCCCCCGTGTCCTTGAACTCCATCTTCATGTCCTGATAGTTCATGGTGAAATCTCCGAGTGAGTGTAGCCACTTGACCCCTAATACCACATTGGTGTCCGCCAAATCCATTATATAGAAGTCATGAGTCAACATATAGTTGCCCAATGTCACATCCAATTCTTTGATTCTTTGAGCACAAGACATGTTGTACCCATCTGGTACTACCACGTTGAATCCCTCAAAATCCTCTATAGGGATGCGTCTCCTAGTGACAAGTGCTGCATCAATGAAGTTGTGGGTGGCCCCACCATCTATCAATGCTGTAACTCTCTGCCCTTGCAAAATGCCTCTAATTCTGAAGGTATAATACCTGGGGACTCTTGAAAGTGTGGCAATGGTCACTCCCTTGACACCCTCCTGCAACTGCTTCTCCTTTGTAATCTCAAGGTGTGGTGGCTCCACTACCTCACTGTTCTGTGCGTTAGTTGTCTCATCCTCACCATCATCCACCTCATCAGAAAGCACCTCTCTGTAATGTACTTTCCCCTTGCCCATACAACGATAACTCTGCTCCCAAGGTTCCTTACAGCTAAAGTAAAGCTTCTTCCTCCTCAACTCCCTCTGAGTCTCCTTATCCATCCTGTCCTTCCGTGTCCATGGCTTCTGGAAAGACTTCGTCTCCTTACCCTTCTGTGGAATAAAGAGTTTCACTGGTACCTTCTTGGGGACTACGTCCTCCATGTCTTGGGTCTTCATGATGGCGTCCTATAGTGTGGCTGGCCTGAAGGCCTTCACCAATCCTCTCAAGGGATCAACTAAACCCTCCGTGAATAACATCACCAACCTTTGCTCAGAGATGTTTATCACCATGATTGCCATCCTCTGGAAAACTGTGATGTATGACTCTGGTGTGCTTGTCTGTTTGAACTGCTTGTTAACCCCTAGATTTTCACCCTTGAAAATCTTGCGGGTTAAGAGCCAACATGCACTATTTTGGTTGGCATTCTGAGATTCTCCCAGAGTTTAGCACTTGTTGAGCAAGAGGTTGGTTCCCATCAGAGACATGTATATGATCGGTACATGGTTATTTTTTTCAGAGTTAGAGTTATCTTGGTTTACCATACATTTGAGAGAGATGTCTACATACAACAGGTGTTACTACGTTTTAGGAGACATGCTTTGAGTGGGTCGCTTGACAATTTGGAGCAGTTCTAAGCACATAGGGATGGTCCTTGCATGATTCTAGGCTCGATAACACTTTTCCGAGCGACATGCAAGAACTTTCTATTTTTAGCAGTTGGAGCTCCATGCCCTAAATTCAGATTCCGAGCATATATTATTGATCCTTGAGACATTCCTAGTCTTTTGGACCTTTTCCAGAATGATTTGGCACACATTTCTATTTTTTAGCAGGTTGAGCACCAAGGCTTGCATGTCGATTTTGATTGTGGATTCGGATTCGGATTCCTTGCGAAAAATTGAATCAAATGAGTATAATATCATATGGACATTCGAGGATTTTCTATTTGTAGTACTGTCTATTTTTAGTAGTAGAGACATGATGGTGGTCTCCTAATCATTCCGAGCATTTGTGGAGAGTTTGGGTCAGTTTCGACAAGTTTCAAATTTTTGGGACCTGATGGCTATTTTTGGAAATTTTTGTTTTTAGCAGTCATTGTCATCTCCATCAGTGACAAAGGCAAGCTCAGATTTTGAGATGTGGCAGAGTATCAGGATGATGTGGCATATACATGGCATCATGGACCAAGGGCGCATTTTCCAAGGATTATGTATTAAATGAGAATTAATTAAGCTAAAGAGGTGGCGCATGGGTGAGGTGGTATTGTCTGGAGAAAATTTAGCCACTCAAGGCTAATTTTTCTCACTCTATTCCTTTCACTTTCCATGTTCTCACTTTCCATGCAACCAGTTTCTAAAAATTCTCCCTAAATTACTTTTAAACGCAACATTCCTAAAATTTAGGAAATCCCTAAAAAATAGGGTGAATTTCCCTTTAACTCATAACTTCCTCATCCCTTGGCCAAATTTAGCAATCTAGCCTGCATTGGAAAGCTAAAGTTATCCTCCATACACTCTCACTCATAACTCACCCATGCACATTACTCACTCACACTTATTCCCTCATGCGCATTAATTCCTAAATTTTTCACTCACACTTATTCCCTCATGTGCATTAACTCTTATTTTATTCACACTTCTCTCCTATATATTGGATGGTATTCATTGGTTATTGGTCAGTTCTTAGCAACAACTAGCATAGTGTTCTTTCTCATTCTTCTCTCTCTCTCTTAGTCTAGTGACTTTTCTTTGAGCAAAGTAATCATTGTATCGGTTGTGGACTTGCCAATTGTGGCACAACCAACCCTCTCGCAAGCCTATTAATAAAGAATTCGAGTGTTTGTGTTCTAACCTTGTTTTTTGTCGGTGTTTTGTGAATTTTGCAATCTGATTTGTCATTCTCCTTAACTATTCATTGTGATTTTATTGATCTTTTGAGTAGTTTTCTGTCCTATATTCATTGTGCTAACTTTGTAGGGTTCCCTCCAAGTGAAAAACTATATTTTCCCCATCGTTTTGGACAGTTTTAACACGCTGTCCAAGACAAACAACTCACTGTTTTTTGGGTTTACTCGCAAAAAACCAATCTTAAAAGACAACAACTAGGTACCCAGGTTGCCTAGGGACTCCCCCCTGAGGCTAGCAAGCACTAACCCAAATGGAGAGGGAGTGGGCTAACTCGGGAGCAATCTTCCCTCCCAAGTTACTTTTCCGACAGGTTTTTTGGCGGCCTGTTTTTAAATTTCTGGTCAATCTAGAACTTTGATCGATTTTATGAGCATTTGGGTTGGTTTAAAATGGGGCAAAACCCCTCGGGTAAGGTTCTGAAATGCATGGAACTTTGATCCATGCGAAACTCAGACTACCCCTGAAAATCTGGCCGGATTCAGGCCCGTTTTTTTGCCTGAAAAGCGGAACTCGGGATGGAAGATTGCTCTCGAGTTAGCCTACTCCAATGGAGAGGGGTCTAGCCCGTGACAATTTGGGGCTTTACTCCTTCAATTAGCCAAGTTTTCATCGCTGTAATAACAGGTTATATTAGCTCAATTGGAGGGTGGAAATTTGTGGAAATTTTGTGTTTGTGTTCTAACCATATTTCTTGATGTTATTTTGTGAATTTTGCATGTAGATTAGTATCTTTTCCTTTCTGTTCATTGTGGTTTATGATGATCTTTTGAGGAGTTTTCTTTAAATTTCTCTCTCTTTTATTGTGCTAACCTTGCAGGATCCCTCCAAGTGAATAATCTATGTTTTTTTTATTGTTTTGGACTGTTTCACATGTTGTCCAAAACAAACAACTTGTTGATTTTTTGTTTTAACACAGAGAATCAGTCATAAAACTCAGCAGCAAGGTGCCTAAGGTGTTTAGGGACTCAACCCTGAGGCTAGCAAGCACTACCCCAAATGGAGAGGGGTTTGGTCCGTGACAATTTGGGGTCATTACTCCTTCAATTGGCCAAGTTTTTACCGCTGTCCTAACAGATTTATCAGCTCAGATTGGAGGTTAGAAATTTGTGCTAACATTGCGCCAACTCCCTGAAGTGGATCTCGTGATCCTTTTTGTTGAACCTGTCCATTAACCTTTGGGTCAAGTCCACATATGATGTGATGCTTGCATGCCCTAATGTCACTAGTTCATGGTACCACCACTCATGAGCTTCTCCATCCAAATGTAAGGTGGCAAATTTAATTGCCTCTGCCTCTGTCATCGGGTTAGGTTGGAAGTAAGTGTCCAACTTTTGTACCCAATCTTTGGCTGTGCTCTTGGTGGATTCATCAAAAGATGGGATAAACAACTTCCCCACCTTGTGCAGAAGATCATAGTTTTGTTGGTTCTGTGTTGCTCTGTTCCATTCCATAGGCATGTTCCTGTACTTGATGTTGCAGTAGTCCTGGTAAGACATGGCTACCTGGATATCTTTCCCTAACGCTTGGTACTCCATGAAGTAGGTGGTAAAATCATCATCCTGACCCTTTTGCCCCTGTGCTCCTATGGGTTGTTCCTCAAGGAACTGTGGCAATAATGGCCTAGGCATCCTCTTGCTCCTTGTTTGTGAGACACTCTGTACTGGAATATGAGTATTGCTACCCTCTGTGTGAGCTCTACCTCCATGGAATCCTCTGGGTCCAACTTGACCTGCATCAAGCTGGTTCCCTCGTTGGCCCACCAACTGCGTGAGCACTTCAAGGGTTTGCTCCTGGTACTTAGCCATCTTTGCTCGTCTCTGGGCCGTCTCATTATGTCCCTTGGCCAAATCACTCAGTATCCTGAGCACACTCTCCTCTGAAGGATCTCGGTTGTCTCCCATGACTTCCTCTTCCTTTGATAACTCTAATCCCGGAAAGGGTTATCCTACACGCCCTCTAGTTCTTCTGTAAGTGATAGGTTCCTTGCCTTTAGGCACCATCAATACCTCATGCAATCACAGGCTGGCAAGATCACCAACTTTGATACCACTGTAATATCCCCAAGTGCGCTAGGCTAGGATATTATGTTTGCTGTGCAATTTATGTTGTTTCTGGTTGTGTGCTTTTGTCAAACAATTTGCATTACATATGTTTCCATGTTATAATTTGGTTGACAACTTTCTACAAACAGTTTGCATACATTCTACTAAAAGACTTTCCTTAAACACATTGTATGAATTCCAAGTACACATGAATTAGAAGAGACAACATGGGCATTTTTATTTTGAATGAAACCCTGATCACAACAATACAAATCTCTAATGGCTACTATGGCAGCTGCAATACATCAATGAAAACACACAATATGCAAACCAAAACCTGGAATAATGCCACAGCCTCCTCTAGTAGATGATGTGTTTTCCTCTCAACTGCAAAAAGGCTAACACCTAGCCTCAAAAGATGCAAGGGCTCTCCAAGCCTCACGCTGCCCTCTCCAATCAATTTCGATCTCCTCAAAGGCAGATTGAGCCTCCAAAGGCCAAGAATAGGGCTCACGACCCTCCTCCAAACCCTCACGACCCTGCAAAAGGATGGATCAGCCCCTCAAGATGCTCCCAACGGTCCTCCAAAGGCTATCGACTCCTCACAAAACCCTCATGACTCCTCTCAACCCTCATGACTCTGCAATAGATGGATCCATCCACCTCAAGAAAGCCCCAGAAGCCTCCTAAGCAAGTCGTTGCACCTCTAAACTGAAGACAAACCACAAGATGAAGCTCCAATGAAGATCTCGGATGGATCCTCCCCCCTTGTACAACTAGGGTGGATATTGCACCATCGAAACCAAACCACAATGGAAGGGTTTATGCCAAAACCCAATGAAAACCTTGGCTCACAAGAGCACTCCAAACAAGAGATCAATCCAAAACATAATCATCCAAGTGAAGCGCTACTCTTCTTTTATAATCCTTAGATGACCCATCTAGATCTTTCCTCTTTGACTTAATCCAACATGACCCTTATTCCCCTTTTACTTTTCACTTAAAGATTAAAAGTCAGTTTTACTAATGTTTAAGTAACTATTAATCTAAAAGTTACGTTATTACCTTTTTACTTAATGTCACTTTAGAAATATAGCATCTCCTAGCTACGTGACATCAAATAAACCTCTCGACTCCCCTTTTCTTCACTGACTATAGCCTACAGGAGTCATATAGGCTACTAAGTCATCCTCCCATCATGATCAAGTGGAAGGGGACATCACATATGGTTGAGAGGCAACATAAAATAAAATGGTAAGGTTACTTTTCACTTAAAGAACAAGGCCATAACAATCAATGGATATAAACACTTTCAACAATCCCTGGTTCCATGGACTCGCATCTATTTTGTCATTTGCCTTCATCCAATCCAAATTGTAAGGCTTGGTTGTGAAGATTTTTGGGCAAATTAAATGTTGTAAGACCTTGGGAAATGAAGTTTTTCATACTACCATCATCTATGATGTGTTTGACCATTAATGGCCAACAAGATGACCAAAAATAGGTCAAAGAAATTGTTAAGTACAATAGTGTGGAATACCAAGTGGGAGCACAAAAGCTGCTCCTATAAAATGTATATAAAGAAGCAAGGTAAAAGCAGATCTAAACTATGCTATACTAGATAAGATTTAGTAGTCTAGTACAATGAAACAAGTGAGTAGATCGATGATGCAAAAAAATGCAAGCATCGTAGAGAACCAAAGAATAACTATTCCAAAAAGGGGGGGGGGAGGAGAAGATGTCTCACCTGAGGGGCACTGATCAATTATTTCCAAAGCTCCCACTCCTAAAATCCGAGGTTGAAGAGAAGAAACTAATGATATATTATTGATTAGAGGATCTGGAAGAGTCGGAAAATCTGGTCGATGATGTTTTGCTACTCGGATGAGATAGTCTCGTGTTGAGATTTGGAGGAAACCCCTTGTTTGCCAATGTTGTGTGAACTATCTTGGGATCTAAGACGACACCTCCATAAGATCCTCGATGGATGAGCTTGGATGGTCCCTTGGCTCTCATAGAGCACTACTATTTGTATGCCTCTTATTGCTTTTCTCTAATGTTAGCACTGGAAAGAACAAAGTGACTGGCTTGGAGCTGTTCTATCTTGGGGGGACTGGTTAGATAGAGTGAGATTTACAATTGAGGGCCTCATTCATATATAGGGCAGGGAATTACTGCCTTGGGAATCGAAATATGGATAGAGAATTTTGAGACTCTAAAAAGACAGTGAAAATTCTCTTTAATCTCGTAATATATGGGACACTTGAAGATATGGGACATGTTACACCCTAGATTCTTTGCAGCGTACCCTACATTTTTTCTCACGAGATATGACCACTCCGATGAGCTCAAAGTGTGATAATTTCTTTGTATGTGGCCATGATGGGATGATTTCATGATGTACAAGTGTTGGTTAGAGGTTTCCTAGACCCCCTTAGGTGGATGATCATGGCATGTCCTTTTAGTCCCCATTTTGAGGGTGCTTGGTTTTATTGCTTTGGTCGACTATCCCTTGGAGGTGGTAACTCCCTCTAAGTCGGGCATTTATGTCCTGGGTAGGTATGTGGGCATTATGAAGTGGATCTACTAGGATTCATGATTTATGGGGTCTTAACCATTCACTTATTCTTTTTCTATGTAAAAGGTGATTGCGCTTTGTAAGGGTTTGTCACACCCATGGTTTAGCACACCTATTTCACCCCACATGGACCCTCTCTTTCTTATGTATGTACCACACTTTGGTCATGGGCCTTTGGAGATGATTCTGCACATGATTATCCAATTTCACATTTCTTGAGGCAATCTCACGATTTTTGAGGCATATCACTGATTTTGA
>ML882082.1:0-15488 GCA_009831015.1 Picea engelmannii | reverse complement strand
AAACCTACCTCTCTTGGATCAATGCCAAGTGTCCACCACCAAGCATAAGAGTAGATCTCAAGGCTAGGGCACACTATCTAGGGTTTGAAAGCTAGATCTAGGGTGTAGAAAAATGTAGGAGGTGTTGGGATCAAGAAAAGAGGTGTGGGAGGCCTTGGGATTGATGCCAAGGAAGGTGATAGGTCTCAAATAATTTTTTAAAAAATCATTTGTGGATTTTCTAGAAGAGGGGGGCGTAACTCCTCTTGGAGGGGGAAAAAATGGTGAAAATGAAGGAATGGAGGGGTATTAATGAAACAAAAGGAGTGGGATCATCCTAGAAGGTGATTTGGGGGTCAAAGGGAATCATAAATTATGAGAGGGGGCCCCAAATAAGTCACAACAACCTCCACCAAGGAAAAACGTCAATCCCCCTAGGGGGCCATGATTTTTGAGTGTAGAAGGTGGTTAAGGGGTTAGAATAGGTTGGAAAAGGTTGGGAGGGTTAGGTAAAGTCTAATATTTCTCTTTCCCACCTTCAAAATAACCCATTAACTCTTTTCTACAAAAATTACAAAAATGACTTAGCAATTAAAAGTGTTGTTTTGACTGACTTTGACTCCGGGTGGACAAATGCATAGCAAACTTTATCCGACTGAGATGAAACTTGGTATATGGGTGTAGGGGGTGCCATTCTATTTCTTTTGAGCACAAATACCCCTATCAAAAACCCAAAGACCCAGTTTTTACAATATTTGTTCAAAAACATTTAATTAATTAAATAATTAAAATTCCAACCTTAGGAAAATTAATTAATTAAAATAAACTTATCTAGACTCGACGAAATTCCGTGAAACTTTCCACAATGTCTAGCATGGTCATTTACATCATTCCTAAACAATAGCTACCAAAGGATGAGATCATTAGAACGTCGTTCACCACTTTGGAGGAATTATTGCATGTGTGAGGGAAAAACTCATGGGAAATCAACCAGGCTGAAAAGCCCAGTTGAAAACCTGAGGATAAAAAACCCTCGATGAAAAGAACTCTCCTAATGAAAACATACCAAGGTACCTGACCTAACTATGATCCATGCAGACTTATTACATTATTAACCCACGCAGGGGTGTGGAAATTTCGATTACAAAATTTAGTGCTGGAGCATAAAATGCCCAAGTAGAACCAATGTTGTCTTCAACATAATTGCATCTGATGATGCATACTACATGGCACATGAGTTGACCACCTAGCTAAATGGGCGGTCAACAAACTGTAAAAAAAAAAAATTATTTTTCTGACAACGTTTTAAATGAGAAAAAGAAAGCTAAGGGTAAAAATAATCCTAAGCTACTGACTGTTCAAACAGAGATTCAAACACATGAGAGGAATACTTCTTATGAAAGGAGAGGATGATTGTCTCACTCTTAACAAAAAGTAGCATGTACAAGCACGCGACTGTTACTCAAACAGCACGCGTGCTAACGCGCGCTGAACAGAGACAGAGGGCGTGTACACATGGGCTGACCTTGTACAGGCCGTGTGTATATCTAAACTCCAAGAAAAAATGAAAACAGACAGACCAAACCAGGAAAATACCACTGATATTGATAACCAGGATCCCTTGACGGCTTGGATACTCTTTCTAACAGAAAAACAAATAATTCAAGGAAAAAATAATAAGGAAACAATAATATGAAATAGGACTGTTAGCAAACAAGACTCAGATAAAATTCCAGAAAACCCCCTGAGAATATGTGATTCTGACAGGGAAGAGGAGGACTGCCTCTGAGGTTCTATGAACTCCTACACGCTACTGCTACCTCTACAGCTAGCGTTCACACGCAGGCTGTAAGAGGATAGGGCGCGGGCACACATGTGCAGGCCTTGTGCAGGCCGTGTGTACCTCTGTGGGTCCCAAAAAACATAGTCAAGCAAAATTTAGGGAAAGCTGGTATGGAAAACCAGACTCCTTGCTAGCTCAGACGTTACAGAAATGAAAAGAAAAGATAGGCAAGAAAAACTAGTCTTTAAACTACCCAAAAACTAAATAAAATTCCAGGAACCCTAAAGAGTTTCTCCCCAGTATGGTCACCAATTCTATTGTTGGGGAAAAACACCCTACGGACTAGCAAATAGAGTTCATACTTTGCATGCAGATATGACCGAATAGAAATTACTTTCTACCTTCATCCCTAGATTTAAATCCCCTTTTCTTAGTAAATGCATGGAAAGATCCACCTACCTTGTTACCGGCGTTTGATGTCGATCCTCCGTTGTGCTTGATTACTTGTTCGCAATACTCCTTCCAAAGATGACCTGCATTCAAGACGAGCAACAACTATGCATGCATACTACTTATATTCTCATGGGTTAGAAATCAAACATAAATTAATCAAACCATAAAAAGTTAATGAATTGGGACGGGAAAAACATTCTCTTTATTACTTAAAATGAGTCAACTTTACAAAAGCTGAGACCGGCCACCGCTCCTTGAACCTGATCCTAGGCTCCTCTTCTTCTGTCCTGCAACTGCTTTTCTTTAAATCTCCTTTGGCATTAGGAAAGGCTAAAGGGTTGGGACAATGGAATACGTAAATGGGCAGAGTTTCTTCGCTATATTTTTTCCCCCTCCAAATGGTACCCCTACCCCTTCTTTTATAGGCTAGAAGGAGCTAGGTATTTGGACGAACCCTCAGCCATGCATAGCCGGGAGTTTTAGTTAACTCACCCATATATTTTTGTTCCGTCTTCAACTTTCCTTTTTTCATGCTTTTGTCGGTCCACGCGGGTTGTTTTGGATCAGCCAGAGTGTACACACGTGCAGTAATGGGTTAGGGCACGTGGGCCTTTACACAAGAGGATTTTCAAAGAGTTGTTCAGCAGTGTTTTTGGCAAAGAAAGGATATGAGTTGGCCTGATGCCAGGTAAGCATGTGTGGTGCAATTTAGGGTTATAACAAGGACTATAGCAATGAGTTTGCTATTGATTTGACATTAATTTTCTTTATATTTTAAATTTGTTTGTAAAATGTAATGTTTAACTTAAAAAAATAAATATATATATTTTGATATAATAAAAATATTTATTTTTCTCATTTCTAATTGGTTAATATATTTCAAGTCTTATTGTTATCTTCACTTATTTCAATATTTAAAATTAATTGCATAATCAATAACAACAGATTCTAATTGGTTGTACAACATATATAACACTTATTACACCACCACAATAAAAATACTTTTTAAAATTTACATTTCTCAATATAGAAGAGGAAATGAATAGTAATGTTGATGTTTTGGATGTGTCATATAATAACATATTACAATATTATATAAATTAAAATATATATATTATATATTTTATAATATATATGTTAACACATTAAAATATTATATGTATTAAAATATATATTATAATATTATATAAATTACAGTATATATATGTGTGTGTGTGTGTGTGTGTTAACATATAAAACCTTATAATATATTATATATTAAAATGCATATTATATTTTATAATGATGATGATGATGATTAACGTCCACTAAGACCTAATTGGTCTATCGGACCTTAAGACGGTAAGTGATTACTTGTGATTCTTTAGAATTGTGTTTCTGTGCTCGAAAAGCATTAAGAGAATCTTTCCAATATCATCATACTTTTGTTGAGTTAAGAGGTTAGGAAGGTTGGTAGTGTGATCAATATTTTGAAAATGAGATCGAATATGGCTATAGGCTGGACAATCTAAGAGAAAGTGTTTTTCATCTTCAACCTTCTTACTGTCACAAAGGTGACACACTCTTTCATTCCATGGCGTTTTAGGAATTGACCAACGCCCAATTTCACTATGGATCTCATGAGAATTTGTTCTTATCTTAGCAATGTTTTTTTTTTCTTTACACTTGGAAAAATAGATAGATAATTTTGATCTTCTAGATTAGGGTTGATTACATCTTTATAAAAACTTAATTTTCTTTTTTCCTCTAACTCTTTATCACGCCACATTCTTTCCTTAAATTTTGATTTGACATTTTTTTTAATAGTATCTTTATTCTGCAAAATGGTTTCTTCCATGATTCCCGAATAGTTTAGCCAAGACCAGGCGTCTTTATGCCATCCTCGCTTGAGTCGATGGTGGTTATGACTTGATTTTGAAGTAATTTTAGGCCTCTTGTCTTCCATGTTGTTTAACTTGTTCTTATACATTAGGTATCTAGTCATATCCATGCTCTCGATGGGGGAGAGGCTTGTTTCTACGAGGAGGATGGGATAGGGCATAGTTCCTTTAATTTTGAGATTATAGGTTATAAAATTCTTTTTTATTTTCTCTATATTTCTCTAGGATTCACGAGAGATACTATAGCCCCAGACTTCACATCCATAAAGAATAACAGGTATAACAAGAGTCTCAAAGAGGAGTTTCATCTTATCCCAACTCCAAAGATTAGCTGATTTACAATTGTTTTCAAGCCCATAATAAGTTTTCCATCCCCCAATAATCCTTTTCTCAATGCTATAATTCCAATTGAGATTGTGGTGAATATCAATTCCAAGATATTTGTATGAAGTCACTTCCTCCAAGTTGTTGTTTTCATGTACAAAGGTATCATAAGGGATCTTATTGGATTTAATAATCATGGCCTTAGTCTTATCAGTATTAACAGTCAACCCATATTGGAGCAAAAGTCCTTGAGGATTCTTAGTTGGTTTTCAAGATCATGGGGACTCCTTGCCATAAGAATGATATCATCAACATAAAGAAGAAGATTGATGACTATACCAGTGAGAGTAGAGCCGACACAACCTACTTTTTCCAATCGTTCTTCTAACTTATCAATTTATATGCCAAAAAGGGTAGGGGATAAGGGACAACCTTGTTTGACTCTGATATTGCAGTTAATCTCTTTTGACCAACCCTCAGTGTTTTTAAACTTAGCAATAACGTTCTCATACATCCTTATTGCAGCAACCCTCAACTTGAGAGGCACTTTTATCTCTTCCAACCTATTCCAAAAGTTTTTTCTAGGAACCATGTCAAAAGCTTTTCTAAAGTCAACAAAACAACAAAAAATATTGGTTTTATTATTGCAGAAGTCCTCTGCAATGATCCTAAAGGTAACAAGATGGTCCACAGTTGAATGATATCTCCTAAACCCGGCCTGGCCTTTATCTCTTTTACCGTGACTTTCTAGTCAAATGCTAATCTTCTTTTCCAAAATAATTCCATAAAGCTTGGCTAAAAGCAGGCTAATCATAATGGTCCTATAATTAGAGGGAATGTTTTTATCCCCATTTTTTAAAATAGGAACAATGAGGCTTTGCGTCCAGGGTTTAGGGAAGCCCTTCTTGACTACTAAGTTGAAGAGCTTGTGTATGTGAGGGATAAGGATTGGCCCTCCGATTTTAAAAATTTCAGCTTGGTAGCTTTCAATGTCCTTAGCTTTCCCATTTGCGAGCCGCTTAACCCCGAACTCTATGTCATCTAAAGAAAAAACTTGTTCCTTTGTAGGGACAATAGGAATGGTGTCCATGGCATTAGGGAACTCGTAAATATTTTTAAGGTAGGAATTCCAGTCCATTAAGGGAATCCTATTATTTTCTTTAGTATTGTGTTTTAGAATTTGGCTCCAGAACTTCTTAGGATCCAACTTGTATAGTTGTGAAAGTTGCTCTTGCCTTTTATTGATATAGTATTTTTTTTTCTTTAATTAGGGCTTTGTATGTATTGATCTTATCGAGTTTTAAGGGCTCATTAGAAGCATCCCTAATGGCTTTCCTAGCAATTTTACATTCTTTATCATACCAATGGTTGGTTGTTCTATTATTATTTTTATGGAAGACCTCGAAAGAGAACTTGTTAATAGAAGTGGAAAGGGTAGTTGTAAAATTATGATAGAGTTCTTCAATGTTGTCCTTATAAGTTAGGAGGTTTAATTTACTATTTAAATCCTTTAAGAAAATGACAACTTTACTTTTGTCAAAGCGCAAATTCCTTTGATTATCAAAATTATCTTCAATGGTGCTCCTATGCATGGAGAATTTTAGAGTTAGGGTTAAAGGTTTATGATCAAAGTCAGGCTCATGGTCATTTAAAAGGTCAAAAGTTGTTATTTGGTTGGAAACGGGGATATCAAATATCATATAATCTACAACACTACTACCTAGCCCATGAATACAAGTCATTTGGTTGGAGTTTGGCCACTTCATTACTCCATTGCAAATTATTAAGTCTTGAGAGCTGCAGAGCTTGACCAACTCAGTACCAAACAAATTCTCAATTAGGTCTTCAGAGCTTCTTTTGTAGCTATTAGATAAAACAAGGTCCTCATCTATCCATAAAGAATTATGGTTGGAGTCATCACTTAAAAGAGTAGCTTGTTTAGTTGTAGTCCTAGCATTAAAGTCTCCTAGAAGGAGAATATTACCTTCATTTTTCAAATTATAATTATCTTGTTCTAAATTATTATAGGGACAATTTTTATCTAGGTTATTTTTCTTATAAAAAGTAGAATTAATAGGTGCAAAATAACAAATTGCTATATACATCTTCTTAGCATTGGTGTCTGAAATTTCTATCCAAATGTATTGATTAAGAGAGTCAATCTTATGAAGTTGAATGTGAGAAGAAATGATTTTTATAATATAGCAAGCTATGCCTCATATCCCTATACGGTGGGATTTTTTGTTCCATGCCGACCACCAGACAAATACTTCCATATTATGAACCTTAGACTCCTCATGCTCCCCAGTTTCAGCTAGACAGATAATATCGATATCACTCGGGATCCAACTTATCATAGGACCTTTACGCCATGGAAAGCCATGAAAATTCCAAAAAATGATCCCAAGTGTCCCAAATTCATATTTATTATTATCCCTATGGTCTCTATCCCTAACAATAGCTTTTCAATTTCTAATTATTGTCCATTTTCCTTCTTTCTTGGCTTCTTTTACCTTTTGAACTTCCTTCCTTAATTCAACTTGGTCTTCAGGAATGAGGTCTTCATTTATAAATATTCCTAACCCTTTTAAGCTTAGATATTTACTAAGTATGCTATATTTATGGTCATTACAACTTACTTTGACACAGATCAACCTATCTTTGTGATCAATTATTTTTCCTAGCCTCTTTGCTTCTATGAGGTAAGTTGTATCAATTTATGATTTATTTTTTAATTCTTCTTTTACTATTGCTAGCGTATCCTCCTTTTGTTGTTCTTTTATACCAAAAATTATGAGGTTCAAGGCTCTTTTGTTAAGCTCATGGTCCAATTCGATTAGCTTATTCATTTCCTCTTTGATGGGTTTGATATCCATTTTTTTTTCCATATTACTGAGGGTCAAATTGTTGGTTAGTTTTTCTTCTAGCTCCTTAATCCTATATGTCAAGTTGTGATTTTCTTCAACCCCTCCTTCGTGGGTTGATTGTTTATGTTTTTCCATTTCTTGAATTCTATCCTTCATTGTCTGCAATTCACTCTTGAACCCTACGAATCTATCCTCTATTTGAGTTTGAATGGTATCTGTAATTTTTTTATCAATCATTGCCTCTAGCTCTATTTGGATTTTTAAGTCTCTTTCTACACTCTTTTTTTCTAATGTTTCTAACTCTATTTGGATTTTGGCATCTCTCTCTTCTTCGTTTTTTTTCTAGTGATTCCATATAATCCATATAATCGTAAGATTTTGGGGGGGCTCCCCTTGTTAGGTTGAGTTTTTGGAATAGGTGGTGGAGTGCTCATATTGAAAAGAAGAGAAAAATGATGTAACAATTATTATTATGGATTGACTTTATCTCTCAAATCAACTTTTACTTCTGAAACTTAAAATAAATAAATAAATAAAATATATTTAAATCTCTTTACTTAAAATTAAAATTGAATCAAAGTAAAAAGTGACTCACCTCATTTCATATGTCCAAATGCTCAACCTTTTGAAGAAGCCAAAAATAATTTCTGAAAACGGCAAAGAAGTCCAGAGAAACTACAGAGATTATTTTGGGTAAAAAGGTAAAAACTATAGAGATTATTCTCGTTCAAAACCCTAAATATATAATCTTAGAAATAAAATATCTCCTAAAAAAAATAATAAAAAGAGAAGTATTATTTCCGTTCAAAACCCTAGACGTGTAATCTTAGAAATAAAATATCTCCTTAAAAAAAAAGTATTTCAAGAAGTAGTATTCCTTCAAAACTGCTGAGAAATATTGTTTCTCTTCAAAACTGAAGAGAAATATATATATGTGTTAAGATAGTAAAATAGTATATATATTAAAATATATATTATATAAATTACAGTATATATTATATATTTTATAATATATATAAGTTAACACATAAAATATTATAATATATTATATATTAAAATGTATATATATATATATATATATATATATATAATAAAATGTGAAAGGTTTATTTTTATTTTTTATTTTTTAAATAAGATTTGCATTTGATTTGTTTAGCTTAACTATAAGGAAATTTAGGTTAATCCCAAAACTATATGGTAGGTACATTAAAGTAAAATCATGGTAAGATATTTTGTAGAGTTATGGAAAATCTATAAACTATGTGTCATCTTGGAGCAATAAGACTTTTTCCATCTCTTGTGAGTCTATGTGGAATTCTTTTAAGAAGTTGATTTCTTTTAAGATTATGAAACTAGTTCCTTTGTTAACATATTATTCATGTTTCAAAGTAATCATCATGAATAATTATAGGATGTTAACTATCATCTTCATTTCCAAATTTACTACGTCATAAGTCTTGAGTAGAAAATGGTTCGAATTGTTTATATCAACCCTTTCTAATAATGTGGTTGTTTCAATTTAAAGACTTTAACCTAAAAATAAAATTGAAATTAAATAATTTTAAATTCATTTATAATTAATAAATTAGGTTGAACAAATTAAAGTAATCTACATTTTTCTAAAATTTTTTTTTTTTTAAATTCAATTAGAATTAATAAATCACGTTAAACAAATAGACACATGTAAGCTAAATGAGTGTTTGTCAACATCACTTGAGATAGTTAAGTGACTGATTTGTCTACTCTTTTTTTAAAATGATTTTTTTTTTTTTTTAAATCAATTATAATTAATAATTGATGTTAAACAAATGAGACACAAGTAAACTAAAGGTGTATTTACCGAGATCAATTGAGATGGCTGACTACTTTGGGACCTATGATTTACAAATCGTTCTNCTAAATGAGTGTTTGTCAACATCACTTGAGATAGTTAAGTGACTGATTTGTCTACTCTCTTTTTAAAATGAATTTTTTTTTTTTTTAAATCAATTATAATTAATAATTGATGTTAAACAAATGAGACACAAGTAAACTAAAGGCGTATTTACCGAGATCAATTGAGATGGCTGACTACTTTGGGACCTATGATTTACAAATCGTTCTTGCTCAACCATCAGACATGCTAGATGGCATAACCTCAGATCTTGGATTGACTCTCGGTCAAATAAAAAATGCAAATTAAATTAAAATGAAATGAAATGCAAAAAAAAAAAATGGCATAACCTCAGGTCTTGGATTGACTCATTTATTCAAAACATTTTCTTTCTTAAAATGAAATGTAAATTAAATTAAAAAAGAATGAAGAAAAGTAATTAGGTATTGACCTTCCAACAATTTTACTCAATTCCTACATTTTAGGTTCGTGCTAATTTAAATTACTTGAAAAGATTGAACTAGAATCACCTTGTAAATGTGCCCATATACACCGAGATAGAGATTTGCAGATACTACGACACGACACCACACCAAAGAGAGGGGCAACGTAAAACAGAGGAGCGCTACCTGCAAATGTAAAAAGCTCCAATTAAAATAAATTATCACAAAATTAAACAAATTCAAAAATTTAAAAAGCTCTATCACTCAAAGGTGCACGACTGTACTCCTTAACTCGTAATAAAATACTCTATTTTTATGGATCTGAATTTATATGGATTTGAACTTATAATATTTAAGAAAAAAATAAATGTTTTTAACTTTTATTCATATATTAAATTTAATATTTTAAAAATAAATACATGTTTTTAACTCTTATTCATATATTAAATTTAATATTTTGAAAATAAAAATTATTTATTTGAATATTTGAAATTTAATTATTTATATTATTTTTTAAATATTATATTAAATTTATATTATTTTTTAATATTATATTAAATTTAATATTTTTTAATATTATATTAAATCTTATTTTAATAAAATTGAATTTCATAACGGCCCTACTATTAGGATGGTGAGATTAATGTGGCAATCTTAGTGGCCCACTAAACTGTCATGCCCCTTTAAGATAATGTCAGCTGGCCATGTGACTTTGAGGTGGGAGATAATGAGAGCTTGTTATGTGACTTTGTGGTGGGAGATAATGTGAGCTTGCCATGTGACTTTGTGGTGGGAGTAGTTATGATTTAAATTCCTTGTTTTATGCACTCTCCCCTTCATTACATGACACTTTTTCTCCCTACATGTTTCCTTTTCTTAATGGGTAATTACTTCATGAAGATGCTATTAAATGTAGGGCCACTTTCCTTAATCGTGTATCATAATAAAATTAGTTACAAACAATAACAAAACAATAGTGAAAAAGAAGATTAAAGAATGTCCATAGATGGTTATATTACATTACCTCCATAACCATTAGTCCTTGATTATTAAATGTTGCCATGCATGTGGGTCATCTTTTAGGTATCAACCAACAAATATAGGTTTGGGTTTTAGGGTAGTTGTTACAGAAAGAGTATGCTAGGGGTCTATGCTAATTTTGTTTGCTTGAAAAATTAGAGACAAACAAAAATTGTGTTTTAACTCATGAAAGGTATCCAATTTTTATTAATACTATGCAATTAAGTTGAAACATGAACTTTCTCATCAAAATGTAGGTAAGGATTGGGTATATTTCTCAAAGAAAATGTTCAAATTTCAACACCAATATATTTATCACTGTCTATTTGGAATATGCTAAGTTTAAAGTCGAGGATAGATAATATTTGTGTTTACAAATTAGGGTCTTATCAAACCAAAATTATTCATTTGATCCAATTTGTTTCAATATATAATTTTATATAGATTATAGTTTTTATTCTTTTAAATAGATTATAATAATAAAATTATATAAAGAAACCCTTGGCAACCTCTATGTGTGAACCATGGCGGTGTTGGTTAGGGTTCGATTATAGTCGCGAGCACAAGATACTCAAATGCTCTTCCCTATCCTAGCTTTGCATGGTCGACCCCTCCTCAACAATTTCTCGACCTTGTTCTCCTACTTTTGTGGCAACAACTACCTTGTCTGATGCCTCTCTTTGGGCTCCTTTAGTGATGGATTGATCTAAGTGGATATTGGTGGCAACCCACCTATTCCAAATTCCAACTGGCTCATCTTGACAGTTTTCAGTTGAGCACATTTCTCTGTAATGGGGACAATTATTTGTAATTGTGGGTTCTGGACTTACGGGGCTGTCCTAAATCCCTACACAACATCCAGGTGGATATTGGTGGTCGCTCACCTATTCCAACTAGCTACTATGTTGGAAGTTTCCATGTCAATACATATTTATGTACTTCCAGGGTCGTTTTGGGGTTCTAAATAGTGTTTTCTTGGTTTGTCACAATCAAACTGTAAGCAAAGTTAGCTTTTGATGGTATAATGTGTAGTTCTCGAAAATACCTTTCCAACGGGCTATCACACGCCTAAAACGAAGATCGTATGCAAAAGTTGCAACCCCGGAAAGTTAATGTACTAACTTACCCCAACGAGGCCCATGAGAATTTTGGCGCTTCATCTCCCAGGGTTATGTTTTTGGATGTCTAGGGTTTTGACATTCATGTTTATTATAAAAAGGCATTTAGAGCCTCATTGTAATCATCTTCTCAAAGATAAAGTTGTCACCATTCTAGTGAGTCTTGCACTCTGTATTTTTACAGTCTATGTACATTTCTTTCATTAATAGAAATCGTGTATTGTTGTATTTCTCTATTTCTAGCAATTTTTATGTGTATTTTGTTGTAATATCTCTGTTTTCATTTCGTTCCGAAAATAATCCGAATCATGGTTGCATCTTCCTCTCTTGTTGTCTCTAGAGATCATGTGACTAAAAATATTAGGTAGTTTGCAAGATCTATCTTGGTATCTGATTGTAGATCTAACTCTCTTCCCTCCAACAATACCTTGGGTAAGGATTCTTTTAAAGATGTTGTGCAAAATGTTAATTCTTTTAATTCTTTGGTTGTTTAGGAGGCTCTAACTATTACTATTCCTCCAAGGAAAGATGTTGTCTCTAAGGCAACCTTTTACAACAAAAATACACTTGTATGTTGTTTCAATGGTCTTTTGTCGTGCCTAGCTGATTTCCACCACTAGACTTCAGACTAATGACAATTTAAGATAAATGAAGAAGATTTTATTTTCCCCTGTGAAAATGGGTTTTTCATTATGGTGTTCGATCTTGCAGAAGACATAAATTTGATAGTAAAATCAAGTCCCTGGTGTTTTGGAAAATCTAGATTACACATGAAAACCATATTCCATCCTTCGATCAATTCAGTAATACTCTATCCATGACTCTGGTATGGGTTAGAATTCCAAATCTTCCTCTACATCTTTGGGATTTACTCTCTCCCCAAGCCATTGACAACACCCTTGGAAAATTCCATTACAAAAGCGAGGAAACAAAGAAGTACAATATCACTACATATGCCCAAATATGCATGGAAATGGAATTTCGTAAAGGGTTTTCGACAGAAATAAACTTGACAAGTGAAATCTACTCATGGTCACAAAAGTTGGATTATGAAAATGTATCTTTTGGTAGTAGAGTTTGTTTTAAAACATGACATATGATAGTTCAATGCATGAAAGGCCCACAACAAGCTATGATGCACTAATGTAAGTCAACTTGGTGCATTGGTGCTAAGGTAGAACATCAAGTGATTAGCAAGCATGATCCAAATGACTTGGACCCGCCCATGAATGAGCCAAAAACATAATCAAAAGAAACCAGGGACATCCCATTGAAAGAGAAATATGTGGTATCACAAGATTCGATGAAAGAGGAATCAACTATTCCCCCAGGTTTAGATCAAGGAGATGAAATCTCGCTTAGCCCTCGAACAAAGACGAACTGAGCAATCCATGAAGAAGAGACTCTAGAACAACCAGGACCTCCAAACCAAGGCAAACTAGGATTGGAGGGACCAACATTGAAATCATCAAAAACAAAGGAAGCTTGGACAACACTAGTAAAGAAGAAAAAACCTCCTTCAATAGCATAGTGAATAGTGACAAGAAGCCGAACATGTAATCCAATTTAGACATGTATTATTTCTGTATTTCATTAAGTAAACAGTTTGTCTGAATTTTCTCACTCAAGAAATTTTGGAATGTAGGTTCGACGGATACAAGCTTTCTAAAAACTTAGGAGCTGGCAAAATTATGTAAAAGCATAGAACTCCCTAATCTTGTTTTCGAAATTCCAGATAGTCCTATGTAACTCCTATTAACTGTGCTACGACACTTTTATTATAATATATACATTTCAATAACAAATATATGTAGAACTTAATGACCAATTTTTTGGCTATGATCATATACTACTAATGGACTGAAATACAAGCAAAAGAAAAATTTATAACACAAAACCACTCATTAAAAAAATAAAAAAATTCGACTCATTAGATTTTTTTTTTAAATCTAAAAAATTGATTAATTAGACTTCTAGGAACCGAAAAAAACTATGCACCATACTTTATGTCAATGATTCATTTAGTGCCTTTCCATCCTATAAAAACACTAAACCAATAATTGACTTACTCTATGTATTAGAGTAAGCCTGTAGAAACTATCCTCGTTAAAATAATCTTAAAAATATAGTAACTACAAATAATCTTAAAAATATACTAACAAGATCTACACTTCTATAACCAAAAATCGAGCTCCTTCGAGTGTAATGTCTTTTCGGGGACTGAATCAACTGCAATAGTTACACAATTAGTGTAGGCATACCGTATTGACTCGTCCAAGCTGAATAGAGAGTCCATTGTAGGAAATATAGCCAAAAGAAAAATTGGACAGTCTTAATCTCATAGTGCGTTTGGTCAATTGCAGGAATTAAAGTCAATAGTTGACTTGACTTTGCTGACTTGGAAGAAAAATCAGAGCGTTTGGTCAATTGCAGGAATTAAAGTCAATAGTTGACTTGACTTTGCTGACTTGGAAGAAAAATCAGAACTTCGGTCACGTCCAACTGCCCGACTTGGAAGAAAAATCAGTACTTTGGTCAATTGGATGCTTGTAGAAAAGTTGACAGTTGACTTGACTTTTGTACTAGTGTATTCCTGTTCAGATCACAAAGAAAAAATGGTACTTGTGGGGTAAATTGTTCAAATCACAAAGAAAAATTCATTTATATTTCTGGACAAATATCTATACTTCACAATCCATTTAGATTTTGGGCAGAAAAACCTGGCTACTTGTGCGTCCGACTGCCCAACTTACAAGAAAAATCGGAGGTTTGGCCAATTGGAAGAATAAGTACGAAAGTTAACAGTTTACTTGACTACTTTACGTTTAATTGTTCAACTTAGAAGAAAAATCACAAAGAAAAAATCATTTATATATGTGGTAAATATCTATATTTTACAATCCATTTAGATTTGGGGAGAAAAATCTACACTTCACTTCAACTTTTAGGAATTTATAATCAATTTACTTTGGCGAAGGAAAAAATTATATTTTAAATTTTTCATTTTATTTTTTGTGTTTTGAATATTTAAAAAGTAAATAATTATGATAAAAATAAAAAAACTAGATAAAATTCTACACTCGTTCTAGAAACCAACGACCACTCAAATAAAAAAGCAATAGTTTAAATTATATTTAAATTTTTTCATTTTATTTTATGTGTTTTGAATATTTAAAAAGTAAATAATGTTGGCATGTTTTTTAGACAAAGGCATAGTATGCGTGTTTGTCATTGATGGCAAAGATCAAGACCAACAGCGTAACGATGATCGCATGGCAAGATCAGAGGCGAAAACTCCAGGAGTCAAGGAAGCAATTCACAACAAGAATGATGAAATTGCGAAATGCGAAACCACGACATTTCGGGGTTTCAGATACCGAGAGTTGGAGGTGTCAAGGACACTCACGACAAGAATGTCGAAACGGTGAAATGTGAAACGCCGAAATACGTTGATCTGACTCCATTTCAGAGTTTCGGATACCGAGAGTTGGAGGTGTCAAGGACACTCACGACAAGAATGCCAAAACGACGAAATGTGAAACGCCGAAATACGTTGATCTGACTCCATTTCAGTGTTTCGGATACCGGGAGTTAGAGGTGTCAAGAACACTCACGACAAGAATGTTTGCAAGATACCAGATATATAAAATATGCAGAACAGAAATGAAATGCTAGAAATGACAGAATAACAGTAAAATATCCAGCATAATCTTCACAATACACAGAAATGATATACGAAATAGCAACA
>WSFP011486009.1:0-15488 GCA_009831015.1 Picea engelmannii | reverse complement strand
ATAGTGCATAAGAGTTTTACATGGAAACTCAAACGGGAGAAAATCACAGAACGTTTTTTGATATATATTTTGAATATTACATCCAAAGGAAGCACCAACTTCCAAGATTCTCCAGCACCAACTGGAAGGAGGCACCAACCCCTTGTTTATAGGCTCCAACCTGAAGGAAGCTACAACTCCCTAAATTCTCCAACTTCAATTGGAAAAAGGCTCCAACCCTCTAGTTTACAATCTCCAACTCCCTAGATTCACCAACTTCAACAGGAAGGAGGATCCAACCCCCTAGTTTACAGGCTCCAACCTAAAGGAAGCTCCAACTCCCTAGATTTTTCAGCTCCAACTAGAAGGAGGTTCCAACCCCGTTTCCTTACCCCTTCCTTCCTCCCAAAAATATAAATGAGAGAATCAACCTATCATTGTTAATTTCATTGAAACAAATACATCATGATCATAAAAAATGGTTCAACACAACAACCACATAAAGTTAGGGCCGACCTATAACTTCCTTGTTGCAACCGTGTTTCTTCTTTTACTTGATTTTGGGGCCAACTTGTAACTTCTTTGAACTTATATTCAGGGCTTCTTAACCATACTTCGATGATTCATATTTAAGAGTGAATAACTTATCAACCATGAGGAACCACGTGACATGCCAGCTATCATTGGAAATATCATGATGAGGACTATCAATTTATGATGCTTTTGAATGCATTTGAAATGTCCTTGATGTGTGTTTTCTTCAATTAACTTTGGACTTCATGACCAGGCCTCTAGGGATTCTTAACCACTTAACCATATTTTCAGGGATTCTTGTAGACTTATTCAAAGCGTATTCCCATGAGGTCCATGCTTAAAGTTATGCCATAATGGACCACTTTCGATACTTCTTCAAATACACCCATCACTTCTAGAGGTTTCTATACGTCTTCTATGGTTGACAGCAATGAAAACCAATTTTCCAATAGTATCCCCCTTTGGCATTGATGGAAACACTCATACTCCCCACGTGATCAATTCTCCCCCCATGTTCATGCTTATGATATTTATCTCTTGTTTTTTTTTTCTTTCCCCCTTTGACATCAATGGAAAAGGGTGACTCCCTCTGACTAATTTTCTCCCCATGACGATTTTTCTCCCCCTTTGTTCTTTGCAAAATGTCATGTGGATCGATGTGGGGCTTCTTATATAGGATTCATTTCCTCTCTTACATGCTTCTTTTCCATTGATACTTCCTGGTGTAATCCATTAATGTATATTAAAAGTGTTCATGTCAAATTTTCTTCATCATTTGTCTTCAAGTATTCATGGATTGTCATGTCTTCACTAAACTAAAATCGATGACATAACAATTTAACAATATCTCCTTGAAACTATAACTCCTCTTGACAATTTCTCTCCCCATGTATTGTTGTTCCTCTCACGACTTTCCTTCTTGTGACTAGTTGGTTCCACCTGTCAACATACCTCTTTTCTGAGTCATATGCTTTACTAAACATTCCTTTTGATAACAATGAAAACAAGTCTTTTTGCAATTCCTCTTTTGCTCATGATTTCATCAAATTTCATGTATATTCTTTGGCTCATGTCAAGTATTATATTCTAGTCTTTCCAAATATCTCATGAATTCATTGTTGTCACAAAAATATCCATGAATTTTCTACTCACTGCAGACAATGCTGACCCATCTATCACTTTAGTATTCTGATGATTTCTCAAATTTGCTGCAATTGATCACCACATATTCCTACTTCTCAATATGAATCAAATATGTCCACTATTTTGGTCTATCTTTACATCAAACTCTACAAGTTTTCAACAGGTACACATTATTGAATTTGTAATGAATATATCTATGCTTGAATACATGCTTGAAATACTCTATACAATCATGAATCTCTACCTCAAAAGTGTGCCAATGATAGTTCTCGTAACTTCCAGTTGACCTCTTCATAACTGCATCGGGATGAGTTCCAAAAACTACTCCTTAATAAACTAATATGTCATGAGACATTTTGTACCTATGCCATCGGACCATTTAATATTTGCCTTCCTAAAATCTACAAACACTTCAGACATCTTGAAATATAGTTCTCCAATCTGTAATAGTTGATGCTTAGACTCCCCCTCTTCAATATTCACATTATTGGGAGTCTCGAAGCCATATTTATTAGAAAAACATATAAATATGCTATGTTACGGGGTCATCATTCTGAGTTATGGCATCTTCCTCTTTACCTATAGATTGATCATGATCTTTCACATCTATAAATCCTGTGAGTATGATCTCTAGGAGTTCTTCATTCACCTATTCTTCTTGGGTGAATGAAGAACTCCTAGAGATCATACTCACGGGATTTACATATATGCAAGATCATGATCAATCTATAGGTAAAGAGGAATATGCTATTACCCAGAATGATGACCCCGCAATATAACATCTTTATATATTTTTCTAAGAAATCTGGCTTTGAGACTCCCAATAATGTGAATATTGAAGAGGGAGAGTCTAAGCATCAACTATTACATATTGGAGAACTATATTTCAGGATGTCTAAAGTGTTTGTGTATTTTGGGGAGGAATATTGATCTAGATGGATATTGGTGGCCACCCACCTATTCCAACTGGCTCCTCGTGTCCATTTTTGTTCATCACGTCTTTCTGTACTACTTTATAATTGTGAGTTCTATGCTTATGGGGTCATCTGAAGCCTCACACATTCTCCAGGTGGATGCGGGTGGCCTCTCACCTAATCCAACTGCCTATTTTGTATGTTTTCATATCATCACATCTTGTTTTACTTTCAGGGCTGTTTTGAGGCCCTAAACATTTTTTTTTTACTCTCCACAATCATAATATATACAGAGTCTGAGTATGAAAAAGAAATTTGTAGTTCTCTGAAAGACGTTTCCAATGGGCTATCACGCGCCTAGAACGAAGGTCGTATGCAAAATTTATGACCCTAGGAAGTTGAGGTACCAAATTACACCAAATTACCCATAGGGCCCACATGACTTTTGGCGTTTCACCTTCTAGGGTTAGGTTTTTGGATGTCTAGGGTTTTGAAATTCATGAGTAATATGAAAAGGGCCTATGGAGCCTCATTGGAATTGATTCTTCTCAGACGGATGCCTATAGTAGCCACATCTCTTCTCAGAGATAGCTACCACCATTCGAGAAAGTTTCAGTTCTGCAGTTTTTTAGTTTCAGCCTATTTCATTATTTAATAGAAGATATTGTTCACTAAATATTTGTGTTATTCTTCCTATATTTTTGTTTATGGTATTCAGTTTGTAATCAGTTAGTTCCGCTCCTAAATTTGGATCAGTGGCATTAGAGCGGTCTAATCTTAATTTATTTTTCTTCGTGCATGTCCCCGACAAGGTTTGGGTACAAGAAGTTGGGACTCGAACCAATCGATCCATTACCAGATCATCCACACCGAGCCCAACAAAAACCCATGGGAGATGAAAATAAATATGATGGATCAGGAGATCCTATTAAAATGTTGCTCGAGGAAGCCCTCACATGACAAAGGAACAAAATTATGGACAACTTCGCGCAGATCCTTTGACAGTTTCCCATGGGAGAAAAATATTCATCAAGCGGCCATGAAACTCCCTTCAAGGTACATGTAAATTTTGATATTCCATTATTTGAAGGACTAATAGATGCGGATGTTGTAGATAAATGGTTAAATCTGCTCGAAGGATATTTTTCGGTCCACAATTTTTTCGATCGGGAAAATATCAATTTTGCACTCCTCAAGGCCATTCCCGATGTTAAATACTGGTGGGATACCTACTCTAAGCAAAGGGACATGGAGGAATCTTCAATTTTTGTGGTGGAACCTACATGGGATTCCCTCCGGGACGCCATTAAAGAAAAATACTACCCTATTTGAAGCTACGAGGACCAGCACACCAGATGGACCACCCTACGTCAAGAAAGGGACTATATAGTACCATACTTCACTAATATTTTCCATACCCTCTGCACCAAATTAGGTATCAAAGATTCTAAGCATCATATGGTTCTCAAATATCACAGTTGTTTGCATAGATACATTCAAACAAAAATGGATTTCCTAGACATTGCCTCATTGGGCACAACTTATAGATACACTGTTAAGATCGAGAAAAAAATTAAGCAGAAACGACGAGAGTTTGGATCTGCAAACTCCTCACAGTCGAATCATGGCAAAGGTAACCACAAGCCATACAACAAGGGACCAAGTCGTGATGGTTTCCCTCAGGACAATCTATCCAATCCACAACACAAGAAGGGCAACGAGAAGATTGAGAAGGACACGAGAAAATGGTGTGAGTACCATAAGAGTCCTTGGAAAAACACCAACGAATGTCGCTCCAAGAAGTCCCTCATGGCTGAGCTAAAGGATTCCAAGTTAGAGGACGATTCTGATTCAGAGTCAAATCCTGAAGGAGGAAAGCAGATTATTGATGTTTAACTCAGTGCCACGATCGCTACCACCAAAGTCCAGCCAAGTGAACTAGAAGAACCAGAGGAAGGGGAACACCTCTTTCACTTGCAGATATGGGTCAAGGGGGCTCCGATTCACTTCATTTTTCAACAATGGTAGTCAGAAGAACCTGATTTCAGTAGAGGTCATCAAGCAGCTGAACCTGCCAATGACACCGCACCCACAACAATACCCCATTGGTTGGATTCATCAAGGAAGATATCTCTATGTCATTCAACAGTTTCGTCTGTCCTACGACATCAAGCCTTTCAAAGATGAGGTACTGTGTGATATTTCTCCCCTTGAAGTTGATGATGTTCTTTTAGGAAAACCATATTTGTGGAAGTGTTATGTTGTGTATGAGTCTAGACCCCACAGTGTTATTATTAATTTGGCTAGACAATTGCACAGGATTCCAAAGGTGGCACTGCCTACTGCTATTTATTTAATCTCTGCTAAGAAATGAAGTAAGGCCATTTCACAGACCGGGAAGTTCGTCTTCTTTGTGATCCGTGATCTAAGTAAGTAGAAGGTTGCCTCCATATCTATGGCCTCTACAAAACACCTCTATTTGTAGAAGACGCAAGTGGACGGGATCGTGGAAGAATATAGAGACACCTTCGTCTCACCTACAGGTGTACCGACACACTGCCAAGTTAAGCATCCAATTAATCTAACCCTGACACACCTCTACCTAATGGACCAGTCTATCGACACTTGCTTATGGAGAATGAAAAATTCAGGCATTAGATCCAAGAGCTTCTTCAAAAGGGGCACATCAGACCCATCTCATCCCCTTGAGAAATCCTGATTGTACTGGTGCAGAAAAAGGACGAGACTTGGAGACTCTGCATTGATTACAAATCCTTAAACAAAATCACAGTCAGGAACCACTATCCCATTCCCAGTATTGATGACCTTATTTACCAACTCAAGGGGGAAAATTTCTTCAAAAATATTGACCTAAATTTTGGCTACCATCAGGTTCCCATCGAACCAACAAATGTTTGGAAGACAACCTTCAAGTCTAAGGAAGGTCTCTACGAATGGCTAGTCATGCCCTTTGTCTTAACAAATTCACCAACCACTTTCATGAGGATGATGGATGATGTATTGAGACCCTTCACCAACTCCTTTGTGGTAGTATATTTGGATGAAATCCTCATCTTCAACAAAACATGGGAGGAGCACATGCAGCATATTCAACAGGTTTTGAACTCTCTATGATAGCACAAGTTTTATGCCAACTTGGAAGAATTCTCTTTTGGCATGAACAAGGTCTAATACCTGGGCTACATTATTGATGAGCATGGGGTACATGTTGATCCAGCTAAGATCCAATTCATCTGTGACTGGCCAGCCTTGACCACACTAACTGATCTTCATAGATTCTTATAACTCGCCAATTTTTACCGACAGTTCATGTTGGGATTCTCCCATATTGCCTGGGCCCTTAGCCAGGTGAACAAGGGTGGTGGTAGGGCCAAGTTCGTGTGGGGGAAGGAGCAACAACAAGCATTTGAAGATATGAAAAATTGTTTATGCTCAGATCCCGTACTCTCCTTTCCCGATCTGCAACAACCATTTGAGATTGAGACTGATGCATCTGACTATGTGTGGGAGAAGTTCTCACTCAGCATGGGCATCCGATGGAATACCATAGTGAGACACTCTCCGATGTTGTCTGTAAATACCCCACCTATGAAAAGGAAATGTATTCCATTGTACAAGCCTATCGTCAATGGAAACATTACATTATGGGAATAAAGACAATCATACACACTGATCACAAGCCTTTGCAGTTCATACAAACACAGGGGAAACTGTAGAAGGACCATCATCAGAAGTGGTCCACCTACTTGCAGCAGCTCCATCTCAACATCAAGTATAAGATAGGTATCTCCAATCATGTCGTTGACTACCTCAATCGGCCTCCTGTCGTTGCACTTACCACTGTGCTCCATTCCCATGGACATGAAACATTGGAGTGGCCCCAACTTCACCAGCAAGATCCAAACTTCGCCACCACATATAAGCTCTTGGGTACAGGCACCAGTGTCACTAATTTTCACATTTAGGATAGGCTCTTATGCCACCTAGGCCATCTCTGTGTCCCTACAAGAGAGCGTACAAAGATGATTTCGGAAGCCCACTACAGTCGGGTGGCAGGACATTTTGGCGTAGAGAAAACCGTGGCTATCCTTCAGAAACATTTTTATCAGCCAAAACTTCGACTGGACGTCAACAATTATATCATATCTTACACTGTATGTGCCATTTCCAAGCCGACTATTAATAAGCAAGTCTTATACACCCCTCTCCCTATTCCTGAGAAGTCGTGGGAGTCCTTCTCCATGGATTACATGTCTGGTTTTCTGACCACCAAGCATGAAAATGACTGTATGTTTGTGGTCATTGATCAGTTTTCGAATATGGCCATCCTCACAGCCTATAAGAAGACTTTCATAGTGACCAATACTACCAAGATCATCTTAGACTGAGTTTGGGTGCACTTTGGGATACCATATACCATCATCTCCGACCGAGGCAATAGGTTCCTCAACACCTTTTGGTCAAGTCTCTAGTCTCTATTGGACACCAAGCTCACAAAATCCATTTCTTTCAACCCCGAAACCAATGGTCGAATCAAGGTCATCAATCGGATGATTGTGCATATCCTGCGCATCTACAACTCTAAGCATCCTTGTACATGGGATGAGAGTCTCCCATATATCCAACACAATTACAACAGATCTATCCATAGTTCCATTGGACATAGACCATTTCATGTGGGTTTGGGATTCCAACCCTTGTGACCCATTGACATTGCACTTCCTCTTGCCACCACACAGACAAACTCTTCCCCTAATCAATATGTGGTTGACAAAGACACCATATTCATTGAGCGGATTCAACACATCCGCCAATAGGTCCAGGAGATTTTGCATAAATCCAATTCTAAGTACAAGGAGCACCATGATAAACCCAGTGTACCACACCGGTTTTAGGTTGGCGACAAAGTATGGTTACATTTGCAGAAAGACCGTCTGATCGAGCCCCATCACAAGCTTCATCCACTTCATTATGGGCCTTATGCTATCACCAAGGCTATGGGTAGAAATGCTTTTGAGCTCAACACTCCACCCTTCCTTGGTCTGTATCCAGTATTCAATGTGGACCTCATTCGGCCATATTTCCCACCATTATTGGATACCTTTGAGATCGTCGAACAACTAACACCAACATAGCTCAAACGTGACTGCATGGAACAAACATCCACCAATCAGATAGTGGACACATAGGTCAAGGGAACTCACCAGCAACAGATTGAGCTTTATCGGGTTGTCAAGGTAGGGAAACTATTACACCAAGGCAAGTGGCTCACCAGGAGCCAAATCCAAGAGAATTTTCCTCACATGATGGGGGATCTCAAAGCAATGGAAACTATTTCATACTAAGGGGGGAGGATTGATCAAGATGGATATTGGTGGCCACCCACCTATTCCAACTCGCTCCTCGTGTCCATTTTTTTTTAGCACGTCTTTCTGTACTGCTTTATAATTGTGAGTTCTACACTTCTGGGGTTGTCTAAATCCTCACACATTCTCCTGGTGGATACAGGTGGTCTCTCGCCTAATCCAACTGGCCTATTTTGTATGTTTTCATATCAACACATCTTGTTGTACTTTCAGGGCTGTTTTGAGGCCGTAAACATTGTTTTTTTGACTCGTGATAGTCAAACTGTAGACAGAGTCAAAGTCTGATGATGAAATGTGTAGTTCATTAAAAAACCTTTCCAACGGGCTATCACGTGCCTATAACAAAGGTCGTATGCAAAATTTATAACCATAGGAAGATGAGGTCATATGCATTCATGAGTAATATGAAAAGAGCCTATGGAGCCTCATTGTAATTGATTCTTCTCAAACAGATGCACGTAGTAGCCACATCTCTTCTTAGAGATAGCTACCACCATTCGAGCAAGTTTCAGTTCTGCATTTTTACAGTTTTAGCCTATTTCATTATTTAATAGAAGATATTGTTCACTGAATATTTGTGTTATTCTTCCTATCTCTGTGTTTATGGTATTCAGTTTGTAATTAATTCATTCCGCTCCTAAATATGGATCACATATTATGAATGGTCCAATGGCATAGGTACATAATGTCTCATGACATATTGGTTGATTAAGGAGTATGATCTCTGGGAGTTCTTCATTCACTTATTCTTCTTGTTTTTTTTTTCTTCTCCAAACCTTCTTGTACATAATATCAATGTTTTCCTTCATGGACGACTTCATCATACTTCTGCAGTCACGAGTTATGTGTCCATAGTTGTGTCATTTGTAACATTGAATATTGTAGGGGGCCACATAAGCATCTATTGTTTGAACATTTCTTCCATGCACTCTACACTCTATATATTTATATCCAAAGTTTTTACAAGTAAAACAACAACTAGGAAACAAACTTTGATACTTGGAAGAAAGTGATCCTTTTGTGATGCAATCATTTTGAATTCATTCCTTATCTTATCATGATCTTCTCTTCTATTGTTTCCGTCGAAATGATTGAAGCTTATTTGATACATCTTGGAGGTAGAAGGTCTTCTTGATGATACAACTCTTTTGTACTCATTCCTTTCCATTGTTGATTGTTGATTCCACATTCTTCTAATTGGTTTATCTTCTTATTGAATGATCAACATTTTCTGAATGCTCTCCTTTAAAGTCTTGCATTCTTCCCTTTTTGTTGTTGTCGAGCTTGAACCCTTCTTAGTATGTGTTTGTTTGTATACTAGTCCATACTTGTCATAGTATGGCCTTTGAATGTTGATGATTTCATCTAATATTTAGGTGTTGTTCTATTGCATGTACTTATTCTAAAGTTTCTTCCTTTATGAGACCATTTCTTCTTCCAAACTCTTCTTCATTTTCTCATTTTCTTCCAACTAGTTTTTTATTGTTTCTTCAATCATTCTAGATTCTTCTATATACAACATTAGATTTGTAATCATCTATTGGACTTCTTCAGAGTTTTTATTGGGATTTTGAGAACCCTCCTTTAGTTTGATCAATTATTCCTTGAGTCACTTGTTTTTCTTCCTTTCTCTTTTTATCTCACTTAAGGCATTGATTAGTTTTGCTTCAAGATATACTTCACCTTCTTCTTCATAATCTTGTTTATCATTTTGTTGAGTTTCCAATGCCATAAGAAGAAATTTTCCTGAGTCATTGTCACTATCATCATCCTCATCATATGAGGAACTATTTTCTCTTGAGTCGAGACTTTTCTTGAAGACCTTTATTTTATTTCCCTTTCTTTTCATTTTTTGTATTTCTTTTCTTTCTTTGGAACTTCTTCTTCATCACTTTCTGAATACTTAGCATAAGGACATTTAGCAGCAAAATGACCAATTTTACCACAATTTAAACCTTTTAAAGGAATGTTACATTTGTACTTTCTAGTTCATCTCTTCAACTTCCTTACGAAGTTGGATATTTATTCATGTTCATCCAAATCATCACTATAGATGCAACCTGACTTTGAATTTTTCTTATCATTTCTTGTGTTCTTGGATTCTTTGAAAGTTGGTTCCTTCCTAGATGGATTATCCTACTCTATTCTCATTTCATAATCTATAAGGATTCCATGTAGCTCATCCATGATTAATGTATAAATATATTCTCTTTCTTCTAGGGATGAAATCTTAGGATCAAATCTCAATGGAAGAGAGATTAGTACCTTTTGAACAATTACCGTCTCTTTAATTTCTTCTCCTAAGCCTTCAATAACATTCACTATTTCATCAACTAATAGAAAATAAGATGAAATATCTTCATCTTCCTTCATTTAAAGTTGTTCAAGTTGACCTCTATAAATTTAAAGCTTGGCCCCTTTGACTTTGGCATCTCCTTCATAAACATTTTGAAGTTTGTCCCAAATATCCTTTGCAAAATCAGAATGCATAACCTTGACATATATTGAATCAACTAGGCCATTCAGAATATAATTTTTATCCTTCAAATTGTTTTCAATAAGATTCTTTCCATATTTTCTGCTGGGGGAGTGGCAGGTTCCTTGTATCCATCTACTACTTCTTGCCAAACATCAAATCCTTGTTCTTGCAAAAATGTTTTCATCCTTCTTCTCCAGAATGCATAGTTATGATTGATCCAAAAAGGATCTAAAGAAGACTAAGAACAACTCAGAACTTGTAGAAGCAACTCAAGACGCTCAAAATAGCCTCAGTAGACAAAGAAAGGGAAAAAAAACAAAGTTCTTAAAACTCAGTGAAAATGGCATTATCGTGAAGAGCGCCTCACAAGATTTCTAGCAATGCAAATGACAAGTCAAACAAAGTTACATATCAAAAGATATCTGCGGTCAAAGTTTGGTCAACCTAGCCTAGTTAGCAGGGGGATGAGTTAGCATCCATATGGCTAATGTCAGCACCAGTAAAGATGACGTCAACATCCATTAAACACACATGGCAGGAGCAAGAGGTGATACCTGTCATGCTGACTTCAACATGGTGATGTGGCAACACCAAAGGATGCAACATGTCACCCATTTTTGGCACTTCTAGACCGATCTGTGGACCAATAGGATTTTTCCATGTGGTTGTGTGTACGGTTCATATAGTGACGTGGCATCGATGTGGCATGTTGAGTTGGAAGTGATGTGGCATCTGTATGATGACGTGGTGTTGACATGGTAGACTAAAGATGTAGTGGATGATGTGGTCGTATAGGAGGATGCCATGTGGCCCAGTCATGGGATGACACGTGGTAGTGGGAAAATTCCCAATGACATCCCGTATCCGAAAATTTGAAAAAACATATATGATTTGGCGGGTCCGCCAAATCTGGCAGACCATGCCAAATCCGACCACCAACTATCGGATAGATCCTGGCTAGAAACTTCACCAAATTTGTGGAACAAAATTTGGTTATATATATGTGGTTACAACAATAAAGCCAAAAGGGGGAGGCCAACAACCTCCTCCCTCCATAATTCCTTAATACTCACACCATAACCAACGGGTCAATGACCCTTTCATTGTAATGAACGCCAGTTTAATTACTTAAGAGCTGCATCTTCCCGAGCCTAGGGGAGACGCACATGCGTATGGTCGGGCACACATTACGAGATAGGGTACTACAAAATTAATTTTCAGTTGTAGGGCATGAAAACTGAGACAAAATTCTTCTTGGGCTAGAGTCAGATCGAGGCGTGGAGAAAGTCAATTTTGGGTAATTCAATGGTGCTATCTGTTTTTTGATCTGAGCAATATTTATGAAGCTTGATTTTAGAATGAGTTATACTTATGTATTTTTCCAAATTCTTTTGTTGAGTTAATGAAAAATCCTACCCATTTGAGAGAAGGAACTGAAGACATAGTCCACCAGGGATGAACTCCATTATCAAGTTTTTGTGTTCATATTTGATATGTCTCTTCATTATTGAGTTTTTCCTTCTTTAATGGTACACTTTAATTTATGCTCATTTAATGCAATTCTTTATAAGTCACTCGATGACAAGATCTCGGATCAATGACCATCGAACAGTGGAATTCCATTCTTAGTGCACTCCATGATCTACCTTCTAGTAGTTAGACTATTTTTGAAGGACTTGCTCTGAAACCAATTGATGGAAATTTCTCCAATATTGAGAGGGCGGTAGTGAATCAATATTGAACACTTTTTACCATTTTTAATCATACCATATACACATTTAATATATCAACAAATTTTCACTTATGATTGCATTCAAGATATCATCAAAATATAACCACAGATACACAATACACAAGAGTTTTACGTGGAAACCCAAATGGGAGAAAACCACATAATGGTTTTTAATATATATCTTGAATATTACATCCAAAGAAATAACCAACTTCGAAGATTCACCAGCACCAACTAGAAGGAAGCATTGACCCCCTATTTACAGGCTCCAACCTGAAGAAATATCCAACTCCCTAAATTCTCCAGCTCCAACCCCCTAGTTTACAGGATCCAACCTGAAGGAAGCCCCAACTCCCTAGATTTTCCAACTCAAATTGGAAGGAGACTCCAACCCCCTTTCCTTGCCCCTTCCTTCCTCCTGAAAATAAAAATGAGAGAATCAACTTGTCACTGTTAGTATCATTGATATTGATACATCATCATCATCTAAAAAAGTCCAACCCAATAACCACATAAATATTATGCCAAGATATCCAAGAATGTCCCCCAAATAATATGCCCAAAATCATCGATATATGCATCAAACCATGTACCAAAGGCCTCCAAGATATGCCTTAAACATGTGCCAAAGTTTCCAAGATATGCCTCAAACCATGTGCCAAAGTATCCAAGACACACCTCAAACCATGTGCCAAACATCCAAGATATGCCTCAAAGCATATTCCATAAACTCCAACATATGTCACATGCATATACCATAATCTGCAAGATATGCCTCGAGCATATACCAAAATATCCAACATACAAGCCTCAAAACATAGAGAAAAACTTACCTTTCAACATCTGAACACCTGGTGCATGAGATCACATATCATCAAACCTTCTTTAACTCTAACATCAAGAGAATAGCACCTTCTTCAAAATTTTCCTCAGCCTCGTAGGACTAGAATGAACAATAGGTGGGGCCTCGTGTGACGATACCAGGACAACTAGTGGGGGCCTCATGGGACACCCTATGCTTGACCCGCAGGGATCTACTCAAATGGGGTTTTGTGAAAACCCTTCTCCAATTTGCGTCTCCGAGCACTCCCTCCTTCTCAGAGCTCTACTACTTCACTTTTGATAAGAAATCAAATCCTTGCTTGGTGATTAAATGAGAGGTTCTTGATGTATATTTATGCCCTTTCAAGTACCTCCTTTACTTGACTTTAGGGCCAACCTATAACTTCTTGTTGCAACCATTTTTCTCCTTTTACTTCATTTTGGGGCCGACTTGTAATTTCCTTGACCTTAGATCTGGAGCTTATTTACCATACTTTGGGGATTTATATTTAAAAGGGAATAAATTCTCAACCATGAGGAACCACCTGGAATACCACCTATTGTTGGACATGACATGATGAGGACTATATATCTATGATGGTTCTAAATGAATTTGCAATGTCCTTCATGTGTTTTCTCTTCAATTAAATCCAGGCTTCATGACCACACCTCTGTGGCTTCTTAAACACTTAACCATATTTCCAAGGCTTCTTGTATACTTCTTCAAAGAGTCTTCCTGTGAGGGAAATTCTTAAAGATACGCCATAAGGGGACTACCTTGGATACTTCTTCAAATACACTCATCACTTCTAGAGGCTTTTGGACTTCTTCTAAAGTTGACATCAATGGAAACAAATTTTCCAACATTCTTCTCTTCAAACATTATGTTAATACATGATATTTATGAATAAAATTTCTTCCATTAACCAAATGACACTTAATCAATTTTTATGCTTAACCATTCCTCTAGTAGTTAGTTCATATAACCAAAATCCCTTGATTTTGTTGAATTCATTTCTACTCAACCATTCCTTTAGTACACAATTCCTATAGTACAAATGTCTTCATTCTATTGAATCTTCTATTGTTGTTATATTATTTGACTTTATATGTTGTATATATAAGTTCATCTTCTCATCGTTTCTTCAATATTTTTGAGGTCTTGTTTTAGCATGTTGGGTTTGATATATTCAACTTTAAATTTCCATATCATGTAATATTAAAGTGGACATTCATCCTTTTATATTTGTACATAAAATTTTCTTCTTATTTTAGATATGGTTTCCATATTTAATCTTTCAATAATTTCAACCATTAATTCCGTACAAAGCTTTGAGATAAACACTCATGTTCTTCCTTGTGTTGTTTTATTGTGTTATGTTGTTTTATTCTCTACTTCTTACATTTTTGTCGTATAATGCTTTTTAGTTTTTCAATAAATTAGTATAACACCAATTATTTCGTTATAGATGTACTTAACCTTCTTATTAATCCAAGTAATCATATTTGATATTTTCTTACTATTTTGATCTTTAGTTGCTTTATATTGTTAAAATTAAGGCCATAATTTTCACATTTGGCCACAACCAACAGTATTTGTAATTTTATATTATATTTTTAGGTTTAGTTAGGGTCAACCTAGTTAACTCGATATAGGCTCAATATATAATTAATCTTGGAAAAAAAATTATAACCCTTGAGAAAAAACCTACATATTAACTTGTGTATGAATACACAATACTTATTTGTATTTTCATATATCATGATAATATATTCATTCTTATACAAGTGATTTAGCCTAAGGGAACTATAAAGAGTTGCATTAACTTGTTTTTCATTAACTTGTGTATGAATACACAATACTTATTTGTATTTTCATATATCATGATAATATATTCATTCTTATACAAGTGATTTAGCCTAAGGGAACTATAAAGAGTTGCATTAACTTGTTTTTCATTGATATATTTTGTGCTTGGGTCATTTGTCTCTCTAGCACACTTGTGTCAAGGTTTATTGAACTCTTTATAGGATTGCACATCTCTTGGTTACCCTAGTGTTAATATCTGCGCTCATTACATAATTTGGATAGTTTTGGGTTCTATTTGATTGTATTTCTAACATGTATGAATGCCAAAATGGTATAAAATAGGGTGTGAGCCTCCCTCAGTCAATTTAATAGTAGGTCCAAAAATTATTTTGTCCACTTGCATCCCTCAAGCTTATTTGCAACTACAAAACCAATATTTCATGGTTCCTTATTTTTTTAAGGTTTAAAAACATTACTAAAGGAAACAACTCCATTTTTATGAGATTGCCTAATATTTTTTAAAGATTATGAACCTTTGTCAAGGCCGTCACCCATTTTTATGGTTTCTTATCATTTTGACCCTCCTTTAATACTAGTTTTGTCTTCTTCCTTTTATTCAACCTCAATAGCATATTGCAACTTTTTTAGAAAAGGTTGGTGCCTTTATTTACTTGGGTCTATAAAGGAA
>WSFP011486008.1:0-15488 GCA_009831015.1 Picea engelmannii | reverse complement strand
AGTGGGCATACCCAAGGTTCAACATTACTTCACCAATAAAACCCTAAGATACCATCTCTTTCGGCATCACCCTCAAGTAGGTGAAGTCTCACCCGAGGTATCTATGGGGAATGGAAGAACCAAGTTTCCTTAGTCATGAATGGATGTGAGGTAGTTCTCATAACCATTATACTCAGCATTAGTTCATTATACCTTATATCATGTGCACAGAAATGTAATAGCATATAAAACATTCATATCAACTAAACATTCATTATATGCGCACAATAAATATAAAAATCACATCATAAAACAGATACACCATAATTAACGTGGTTCACCCAATGTGGGCTACATCCACAATGGTAGGTTTCTTATTATATTATTCATAATCATTCATTAAAAATTATGTTCACTATGCTATACATCATGCCCTTTTTGTTCCCCTATCCCTCTATCTATCTATGTCACCCTTGACTATTTCATCCTCGCATATATTGCATACTTCTGCTCTTACATTTCATTACATACTAAGCTCTCCTTACTTTCTCAAATCCTCTCATTTCATTACGTACATAGCTCTTCTTACAATATCATGTCCTCTCACTACATTACATACTTCCCCTCTCACATTACATTACATACTTAGCTCTCTGACTACTCTTTATCCCAAAACCCTTACATATTTATACAATTACAATAGGGCTTAGCCCTTGTCAATGGAACCAAAATTCCTAACGGTTTCAATAGTATTCCTTCGTTTGTGTGTGTTGGTCCCAAAAGTGCACTAATTGTCTTTCCTTATTCTGCATAGCTCCAAAAATTGGTCCCAAAATCTTGTCCCAACAGTACCCTCCACAAAGACGCTCACATAAAGGGATTAAATGACACCACAAGCTATGAAGTAAGACCTACAACCATATCACTTTCACACTTACTCTTGAAGGGTTTCTTTATTTCATATTTTCCTCAGGACCTATCCCTCTACCTAGATTATTTTATTTCATGTCTAGATGGCTCACCTAATAGGGTTAGATGAAGGTCATACCATACTTAAACTTGTCAACTCACATGAGGTCCTTGACGAGTGTGATGCTTGAAGGGGATACTAAGGTGAATTGTTTACATGGATTATATCTTAATTTACACCTTACTTTTCATTATTAAAGGACCATTTCTTCTTATGAACCTAACCATGTTTTATATTTTGATTTATCTTGCATGGCCTTGCCACAGTTCTTTGAGGGACGTCCTCATCTTGTACCCAGGACATTGTACCTTTATTGTATGACTTTTCAATTTTTGATGGAGGGAATTTGTTCATCTATTGAACCACCACCCTTAGACATATGCTCTCACATCCTTGTAACCTTGGATGATGGACATATGGGCTTGGTATTAGTAGATTCAGTCATTGTGGCACACAGATGGGATGGAATCCCATAGGCTGAGAAGAGGACCCCAAATCTTATTTTTCATCAGGATCAAATATTTTGAAATAGCATACATTCATAGACATTTCAAATATGAGATGCATCTCCATAGGTCCTAGACGTTGGCCCTGTTTTGGATATGATGTCACCTTTTAGAGCTTGACATAGTTAGGGTTTAGTGATTTCTTGGGGTATTGATGATGCATGGCATGAATTTTGGTGAGATACATCACTTTCTCCCACCTTTCTTCGGATTGATTCCACGTGACCTTTGGAGCCCCCCTCCTTTCCTAAGGAAGCTTGATGTCTCACACGTGTGGCTCATTATGATTTATATTTTTCATTTTTTCATTTGTAAAGGTTAAATGAAGGGTTGACCCCACTTGTATTTTGTTTTTGACATATTATGTGAAAAAATATGTTAGGGTAGCCTCATATAAAAATGATAACCCTCACTTTCATTTTATCATCATCTTTCCTCACCATTTGTGAGAGATACTTTTGAAATTTTCAAACCCTTAGGGGTTATTGGTCTTTCTCTCTCATGCACTGATATGAAAATGAAGAAGTCTTGTGTGTACAATTTTGCAAGTGAAATAGTTATTTGATTTAGGCAATAGGATCAAGTTGCAAACACATAAAACTTAATGATTTTTTACTTAAGATGAGTAGCATAAATAGTAATAAACAACCATCTAAGAAAGCACATAACACAGAAAAATGATAAAGGAGTTCACCCCTCTCTTGGGCTACATCTCCTGATTCAGGTTCCAATGGATCATTTTCATTATATTCTCAAAGTGTGAAAAATAGTTCTTTACAATTCTTAGAATTCCAAATACATGGCTCAAATGGCTCTAGAATGTTCAAAAACCCCTAGTTGCGCTCTCCCTGCACCTGGTTTGGCCAAAAACTGAGAAAAATACAACTCTAGATGTTTTTCCCCAACAACTTGTTGTCTCTTCTCACCAAAACACACATGTGTGTGACTAACCTAGCTCCCGATCATTTCTCGTGCCAAAAACCCATCATGCACACTCATTCCACAAATGGTGACATAATTTCGAACAATTAGGGGGTCTAACACCTTTTCCGATGGAGGTGTCGGTCGCATGGCCCATGTGGCCAAGCACTGACCTAAACTTACGCGCCCTTTCGATTGGTCCATTAGAACTTCGTGCTAATTTCATATGGTAGGGAGTGACCACGGGCAGGGGCTAATCCCCAACCCTTTCTCTGCCCAACCGAAGGTTTAGTGCAATTCAAATAATACTTTTGGACTATAAAGGTTAAGATCCATCATAGGTGGGATGGTAACCTAGCCTTTTCCAAGACTCTTCCCCCACGGAGGTCCTGGGTTCGACCCCCATGGACTCCAGCAAAATTTTACACTAATAACCAATGACGGGGTGCCACATGGTGGTCCTTGGCTAAGCCACATGGAACCTTCCCATTCAACCACTAATATTCCACATGTCAACATCAATTGGTCCATGTAAACCACTGCCACATCATCTGACAAATCAGTACCTTGCCATGTCACCAATACGGTCCCCCTGCCACATCACCAGTATGGTCTGCATAGTTAGACTGTATAGGTAGTATGGACTGTACAGTCAACATTTGTTTTGCCTATTTAGCAAAGTGGATAGAACATGATATCTCTCGCATACGATGTCTGTTTATGCCCGTTCAAGTTGCATTGGGATTGTGAGGAAGAGATCTATGCCATGAATCTATTTTCAAGCAATTCCAAGAACTTTGAATGGGGATCTTTTGGACCTCAAAAATACTACTTTTAGTCAATATAAAGATGAGGGTACAGTTCCCTCACCTTTCCAACCTCAATCCATTTAGATTTTCTTGGATTTGTGCCTTTAAGACCAACATGAAGGTATTCCACATTCCCTCATTTTGAAGTTTTCATCCTCCTGTCAAGGATTCTATCCTCATGTAATTATGAAAGATATTCTAGGGAGAAGTCATCTATGGAAGGAATATGAACATTTTATCCTTGATCATCAATCAAAGGAGTCTCATATAATCTCAAATTCTCAACATTAAAAACTACATACATTTTCATAGAAGGAGGTAAATCCAAACGGAAGGCATTGTTACCAATATTTTCAATAATCTTGAAAGGTCCATATCCAATTGGTTTCATTTTTTTACCTTCTCCTTTAAGTCTCTCCTTGCTAATGTAAAGCCAAACTTCATCTCCAACTTGGAAACTATGATCAACACAATGTTTTTCATGTATTTTCTTGTACTTGGCTTGGCTCTTTTCCAACTGTTCTTGTACCATTTGATACACCAACTGAATTTGTTCAATGAACTTCTTTTCTCTATCAATACCATAATGACCATCAATAGAAATATCCTTCCCAAAGATAAAATATAAAGGAGATTTTGGAAAATAACCAAATGATCTAGATGGATCTCCACACATGAGAAGGACTTCTACTTTTCTCATCATGTCAAGTTGAAATTGGTGACAAAGTGGTGAAAGGGTGAACTTATGTATTTATGAGTTTTATTTTCTCATGCATTTTATTAATGCTTTGTGAGAAAAAGGTCTCATGCATTCTTATGATTTTATGAGATGCTCATGCATTTAATTATGCTTTATGATATTTTGAAAGAACTCATACATTATTATTCACTTTTGATGTAAAATGATTAATACTTGTGAGGGAAATTAGACTCACGTATTTATCATTAAATTATAATTTTGGAAATTGGTTTTTATGTGAGAACCCACCTCACACCAATTTGTCATTATTCTCAATTATAGGTTGAGAGAATAAAGGGAATGGATGAAGAGTCTTTGGGTGGTTTTGAGACCTTTTCCATTATGTTCTTGAAGATAGTTTGAGATCCTACATTCATGGATCTTGTTTTTCCTCTTTTTGTAATTAGATCCTATTATTGTGGATCTAGGAATTAATGCTCTTTCTTAGTAGAGGGAGTGAGGCAAAACTATATAATGTCTTATGTGAGCCCTATGTAAGGGGGAGAGTAATGGAGAATTAATGAGTAGAGTTAGAGATCCATATTGCTACCACTCCTAAGCATTGAGAGACTTATTCATGTAAGGAATTATCCTTCTTGATGTATGGAGAGATATGAGTGTGAGGAGTCTTCTTGAATCCTCATTGAAGGAGAAGGCATATATTATGTAATCACTTATGAGAAGGTCCCAGCACATTTTGAAGAATGAATGAAAGTGATCTGTATTTCAATTGAAGCTGGTCTGGAGACGTATCCCAAGAGGGGTGAACTCTGTTACCAACATCGGTTGTCTCTCTCTTGTCTTTTCATATGCTTATTCCATTTTGAGTTCATGTGTGTTATGTATTATTGTTTAAATCATCGTTAATAATGGGATTATATTCCCTTTAATCCTTATGCATATAATTCGTCAAAAAACGATTCTCGATTGAAAACGTTTGTAGAGTAAGTACTTTCCCATTTTCAGATCAAGTGGTATCATAGGAGGCAGATTGTTTTGCAGGATGGGAAAAGGAGCGAAGTGAGAAGAAATATTGTTACACATTATTTTTGTCATCCCTATGACCGTTAATGATGTAAACCTATATGTTTCCTTTAGAGGGGTCAGTGGCCTGAGTTCCTGAAGAAAGAAGAGAGAAGAACTTTTCCTGAGAAAAGAAGTTGCATTCTCCTTTGTAAAAACCCTATAAAAAGGAAGTTCACAGGTTGCATTATAGATAGGGTGCGAGAATGCCTAATTCTCACATGATGCATCATAGCTAGGTCGTGAGGAGTTCGCATTCTGCTCTATAGGCAGGGTGCGAGAATGCTTACACGTGGGAAAAACAAGTGTTTTCTCGAATCTTCTAGAAGGAGAAACTCCCATGGTGAGGTGGCATCCAAATAGTTTGAATCTTAATCGCTTTCATGATTTAGTGGGATCATCCTAACCTAGTCACCTTATCCTCTTCAGTTTATAAAAGGAGAGGATCTCTCAAGGAGAAAGTTAGCAGTTTTTGGCTTGGGATTGTTAGCTTGGTTAGAGTGGCTTTGAGATTTGCTTTGTCAAGATAGATTGTGAGTAGCTATCAAATCCATGGTCTCAGAATCCTTGGAGCAAGAAGTGTGTGGGGAACGAAGGACAGTTGGAAGGGACCTTACAACATCAAGGCCATGGTTGTAATCTCTCTTTCACATTTAATATGATACAATAATATGATTATTTCCTATAAATCTTGTTGTGTTTTATTGTATGATTCCTTGATCACATACATAGGTTTATATTGAGTGTATGCTAATGCTATCACTTTGGATGGTTGTGTTCTTTTGCAATTTCATCATTGTATGAGCGTTGGAATGAAGCGAGGATGGTGGTAGCAAGAGGAAGCGATGTTTAAATGGTATGTCACCTATCCCTCTTTAGTTAGGAAATTCAATATTTAAAACTTAAGGAAAGCGTCATGTTCTGGTGTGTTTTTTTATAGATCTAGGTGGATCTAGGGAGATCAGTTAGTGTCCTCACCTACTAATTTATCCGATAACAAAATTGGCGACCATACTGGGGAACAGATTGTTTCCTAATTAGTCTAGTTTCCCTTCCTTTGATTGCTTGTTTTCTGGTTTCTGAGTCTGTGGGACATCCATCCAGACTCTCTGGATCTAGAAGTTCACTTATATTCCTTGTCCTTTTTCAAAATTTTATTTGATTAAAGACATTCTCGCACTGTACCTCTCTACAGCTTGTGAAAACCATTGATTTTCACACCCTGCTGTTAGCTCCAATGCAAACTTCTTGCACCCTACCAGTGTCTAGCCTGCGAGAATACCTAATTCTCACACTGTGCTCTACTGCTAGGCTGTGAACTTGTTTGTAAAATTTTTTGGATTGGGTCTTGTCATCTTTTGATGACCCAGTTTTCTTTGATCAGCTGGATTGAGCTTTTGGAGCCTATATTGATCTGTTTACAGTCTGCTTGACATTCTTTGAGTTACTTTTAGCCACATTGGCTTTGTTTGGTTTTGAAGGGTTAGTCTCTTTCTTTGAGTATATTTCAATTACAAAGCATGTGTTTTCTTCAGAATTGTTTAGGGAAAGATCAGATTTCTTCTGAATAGTTCGCTTTAAAAGAAAACTTTTAGTTTGGGTTTCGTTGTTTTAAGAAAGTTCATTATTTCTTTTAGTGAAATTTTTGAAACAAAAAGATTTAATTTCTTCCTTTATATTAGATTGGGGGCATCCTTGCATTTGAAGTAGCGAAATTGCATGATTCTTGGAATTTTTTGGTCCTAAATTCCGAAAACATTTCCCCCTCATGGCCGGGGGGGGAATGAATCGTGCATTGGTGTACAGTACCTTTTTCTCATTTCTTGAGAATCTTGATATTGATTAGTTTAATATATTTTGGGACATTGTGTATATGGGAATGATAAAAAAAATCTCCTTCTCGTGGCATAGCTTTCATCGAAATGAAAAGATTGCATCTTCATCTCTTTGCATAACTTTCGAGTCGATAAAAACACCATATTGTTCACGCCATTTTCCTATTGAGTAACAACAACCATAAAATAAAGCGCTTATAAAAACTGATTAGACAATTTTTATACTTTTTGGTAGCAAACCTACATTAGATTAGTTATAGGGCTTTGGAATAGGTATGAAAGATAACTTTCCAAAGTTGCAAACAAACATAGAATCTTGAGTTAGGGAGCGGTTAAATCCACTTATTACATTTTGTCCTAGGAAGCCCTTCTAACACAAGGGTCAATCACGAGATCACATTGAGACTGACAGAGTTACTCACCCTGCTTTGTTGGTCTTGGTGTAGAGGTTGCGCGTATTATGGGGGTCGCTTGAGAGGTATACCCACAATGATGAGTGGTAGCCTTTCAAGTTGATTTCGGGCTAGATACCCCACCCTTGCGCGTGGATCGGACTGTTGATTATTTCCCCAAGAATCACTGTAGTAATTGGTAACCTTAGTGGCCTATCTCTCTAGGTTATTTACACGAGGTGACTGTGGAGGGGCAAGTCTTCACAGTACCTGGAATCGACGTTGGCCAAACTCACTCGGGCTCCTTGGAGGGTATACCCACATTTATGTGTGGGATCTTGCACCAAGGCGTAAGTCTATTAAGCAGGTCGTCAACGTAACTTTTCCACCCTCTCTATCCCATCCCCTTCTTACTTTGTCCCCGTGACGTTGGATTTCATCACCAACTATTGTGCTCATTGTGAGAAGGTTTTGTTTGCTTGCTTGCTTACTAGATTTTTAGCATGTGTTGTTTGTTTTCCCTAGAATACTCTAGGTTGGAGTTTTGTTTTAATGGCACCAGTTCTTGGAATGACCAATGAAGAAACCCCTTTTCCAGGGGAACCTTTTATTTTTCCTTCTTACGGAAACATTGGTCCTCCTCATATCGCTACTTTGAGCCTTCTAGGTCTCATGATTGGATTACCGGTATGGTTGTTTTCCACTTAGGTAATCTCGAATGAAGTTAGTGCTTCAGTCACAAACACTGGCCCCCAAGAGAATCAACCTCATGTTGAACCTTCACCTTCTTCACCAGTAAGGTCTTCTTCGCCTTCCTCACGTGCAAAGTCTCCTTCCATTTCATCTTCTTCGTCGATTGAAATTTTTGAAGCTAGTAACCCGATGAATAAGAAGAAGAAGAAAAGAAATATTAAGAAGAAGAAAGATAAACAAGGGTCAAAACCTCCAACCATTGCTAAACATGTTGGAAAACAACCAGTTACTATTACTCGTGCTAGGAGTGTTGATGATGTCAAGATCACCCAAACAACCTGTAAGCCCAAGTACCCTTACAGGCTTTGTAAGAGTAGCCATCTTCTTAAGGATTGCCCTGGTCTATCCAAGGTTATAGAAGCATGGTCTACATCTCCTTTCCAATCCATGTCGTCATCCTTTGAATAACATGCTGACGACCCCCCGTCAACTAATCATGATACGGTTGGGAAGAAGAAAAGTAGAGTCAAGTTCCTGTGTATGTTATGCAAAGGGAGTCATCTCACTCACCTTTGTCCTCATATGGACAAAGTCTCGAAATTACTGGAAGACATGATTGTTTCACAACCTCAACTTCCAACTTCTTACCGTAATCTTTCTCTCAACCCTCCACTAGTTGATGGAATGATCACTCTGGTCCCTTCACCGGTCAATCTGGTTGATCATGTCCTCAATCTGGTCACATCCTTAGTTGAACCAGTTGACAAAATGGTTGATCTGATACCATCCTCGATCAATCCCACTCTCCCCTCAGAGAATGAAACTAAAGTGGTCAATATGATCCCATCCTTGGTCGATCCCACTCTCCCGTTAGAGAGTGTCACCCAAGTGGTCAATCTGTTTCCATCTGTCGACCCCATTCTCTCCTTGGAGAATGAAACTCAAATGGTCGATCTGATCTCTCCATCGGTTGATCCTACTCTCCCTATAGAGAGTAAACCCGATACTGCCCACATTTTTCTCGTTGATACAAAATCTCCCGTGCCGAGGGGTATTCCTCCTTCTCCCGTAGGACCCCCTCCAAGTAATAAGGCCATCTGTTTTGATTGGGGTGTGCTAACTGGACCTCGTCTTCCCTCTTACATTCGTTTCTAGATTATAGTACAGGTTTGTGGTCGGGACGTTCCTCAAATGTTGATAGATGAAGGTTCGTCTGTTAGTATTTTGTCCTCTATTTCATGGCAAGATTTAGGTTATCCTCCACTTGTGCTGGTTACACAGAATCTGTTATCTTTTAACAGAAGAACCAATCACACTTTAGGGACCCTTCCCCAATTTCCTGTAACTTTGGGAGGGAAAACTGTCTTTATTGATGTCATGGTAGTCCAAGATCCTTTGGATTTCGATTTACTCCTTGGGCGGGATTATGTCTATGCCATGAAAGATATTGTGTCCACTCTTTTTCGTGTGATATCTTTCCCTCACGATGGAAGAATTGTGACTATTGATCAACTTTCATTCATCGGTCCTGACTGGATTGCCTCCCTAAATGGTTATTATACACATATAGTATCGCCCCCACCACATGTTAATTATGTGGCGTTGTCGCCCATGGCTTCAACTTCTGATGACTTAGATCCAGTAGTTGACATAGTTATCTCTTCGATAGGGTTGTTAGAGCCTGATCTCTTTACTCGTATCGCAACCCTCGACATGTGTTCCTTCCAGAGTGTGTTTCTTCCATCAAATGAAGATCTCTTGGAAGCCATGACCGAGTTTTGTCCCTTGACATGGTGTCCTTCCAGAGCACTGTCCTCTTGGAAGCCATGATCAAGAAGAGTTTGAGCATAGTTTTCTGATTTCAAGCTGATTAAAAAATGAAACTAGCCTTGAGCATGGTTTTCTGATTTCAAGCTCATTAAAAAATGAAACCAGTTGTGAGGATAGTTTTGTGTCTCTGTGGCAACCTTGTTAAAAAATGAAACAGAGGTTACGAGCATAGTTCTTGTTTCTGTGTCAAACTCATTAAAAAATGAAACTGAGGTATGGGGATTACACCTAGAGTCATGAGCATAGTTCTTCTCCTGTGTCAAGCTCATTAAAAAATGAAACAACTTCCCCCTCTCTATTGAGTCAAGTCCTTCGTCTAGTATTTGAAGCTTCCTTTCCTCTGCCTTTGCAGTTGGAAGAAATGAAGCTTGGGGGGGCAATGCTTTCAGCCTCTAGACTTCATGCTGAATTTAGAGCCGCTAGTTTTTTAAGTTGGGGGCTAAGTACCAACCATCCTTGGGTTATGCATTGGGAAGTCACAAGCATAGTTTTTCTCTGGTTCAAGCTTGTGTAAAAATGAAACCACTTACCTCAAGCATAGCTTCCTCTGATTCAAGCATGTGTAAAAATGAAACCAGGTCCAAGCATAGTTTTATTTTGTTTTAAAGCTTGCGTAAAAATGAAAACAATCCCAAGCTTAGTCGTTGTTCTTTCTCATGCTCATAAATACATGAGAATAAGTTATAGAGCTTAGTTTTTGTTCTTTCTCGTGCTCGTAAATAAGTGAGAACGTAACCGAGTATACTTTTTCTGGTCTTTTTGTACTCGTCATGGTAACACGAAAACGATGAACGCAAAGGAGTATCCTTTAAGATCTTTTCAGACTCTCTAAACATGAAAAGATTGGCGAGCAACCTTTTTATCTTCACACTCGTTAATGTATTTGAAGAAAATGTTTTTTGAGCATATTTTATCTCTTTTTCAATCTCATCAGACTACTTTACGAAAAAGGAACTGAGAGAGTTCTCTTTAAGTGTTTTTCAGACTCTCTAAACATGAAAAACCCCTGAGTTTTCTTTCTTTGGACTCATTAAACAAACATCGAAAGGCCCATATGGGACCGAACCACTCCTTCTTAGGGTTCGTTAAACATACTCCGAGGGAATCGTCTGAAGGATGAGCTTAAATTGACAAGCATATGTTATCGTCCTCAAGCTTGCGTAAAAATAAAGAGATACTCACCAAAAATGGTGGGGGAAAAAATTGGGAAAGAAATGTGTCTAAACATGTATTCCACGGAAGAGTCACTTTTGAACATGACACCCTTTCAATCTCTTTGTGTCTAGGTTGGAAAATCTGCTTGTCTCTTGATCATACTCCTTTATAAGATTACAAATTGGTCTGTGATCCCTGTTGTTGAGCATTTGTTTCCAAGACAATTGTTGTGTCATCAATATGTTCAAAATGAAGTTCAACCCAAAAAGCCTTCTGTTGCGTCAGCCATTTCTTCAATCTTTAAGCCTTCTATTGCGTCGGCCATCCCTGAGTCAGTCCTGAATCACTTGTTACTCTGATCTACATCAAATCTTGTTACTTCTTTCATGTCATTGATGTGGGATACATTAAGGCCCTCCTGTGACGAGTCTTTTCCTATCGAATTCAACTTATTATCCAGGAATTAGAGTTAGAAACCAATTGGTACCTTGGAACTTGCATGCCTCAATGGAAAGTTTCCTCGCTTTCAACAATGGGTTTTCATTACTGAACCTTGATCGGGAGATTCCGCCGAGTGTTCGACTTCAGCTCATTAACTCACATTCATTGGATTGTACTAGAGTACCTTGGGAGTCATTGTCATTAATGGTGATTTCCCTCGCACTTGTTAACGGTATACACTAATGACCGATAATCAAGTGGTTTCTACCATGTTCGACTTCGACACATGTATTCACATGGTTAGATTCGTACTATAGAGTGGTGGAGATGAAGACCCTGGATATTTTCTAATAGATTCAGGTTGTGTTGGAGTATATTCAGTTTGTACTAATGCATAGATCCACATTGTATTTCTGGTGGCCATGTTCAAATTTGAGTCTTTAAAACATAGATCCACAACATATTTTTGGTGGCTATGTTGATATTTGAGTCGTAGTGGCATGGATCCATGGTGTATGTTTGGTGGACATGACCTGTATTACTTAACATGGATCTCCGCATGTCGGCATTTATTATTTGAGTCATTTGTATTCTGAGTATGGGAATGCCTACCTCAGTGATGATATATTATTGTACTGTATTTCCTTGTTTGTTGACAGGTTTCCGACCGACTGTTCCTTGTTCCTTACACACACTCGACAAAGTATTTCAGCTATCACTCTATTCTAACTTCATACTTTGGGGGGCTCTCTGTTACACATTATTTTTTTCATACCTATTACCATTAATGATGTAAACCTATCTGTTTCCTTCAGAGGGGTCAGTGGCCCGAGTTCCTGAAGAAAGAAGAGAGAAGAACTTCTCCTGAGAAAAGAAGTTGCATTCTCCTTTGTAAAAACCCTATAAAAAAGGAAGTTCGCAGGATGCATTATGTTGGACAACTGAGAGGGGGGGGTGAATCAGTTGTTTCCATGCTTAAACAATTATGGTTCTTTTAAACTTTTGTAGAGACTTTGAATGCTAATCACAATAATGCAGGGAAATAAACAATGGCACTTTCAGCATCATTCACATATATGAAAAACACAGAGACAAATATTTTCCCGAGGAAACCCATGCAGGATAAAAACCTCTTTTCTTTTATATGATAAGTAATGGTTAAATTCTTTACAGTATCATACATATGAGCACCAACTCATAATGAGGTTACAACCTCATCTTTGCAAGATGAAACTTGATGAGAGCACCAACTCTCTGTTTTCTCTAGCACCAACCAGAAGGAAGCACTGACTCCCTTGTTTTTATAGCACCAACTAGAAGGAAGCACCAACTCCCTGTGTTCAAGAACCCACTTGAACCTCTGAGGACAACAGTCCTCCCTAGCACCTCCCAACCACCCTGAAATATAAATCTTTGCTACTAAATTTATTACAGTGATATGATGTTCGATGATGGCCTACCTCACTTATCACTATTCTGCTCCACTTCGTTTCTCTGTCTGCCTTATTGCCTTTCTGCTCACATAATTTGCAATGTCCGGGTTATGGGCCCACCACGCTTTTGCTGCGCCACTCTGATTCTTCTTCACCCATGAATCACCACAGCAAACTCCAATAGCTACTGCAAATTCCCACCGTCACTAACAACCTAATCTCCTCTATGTCCCTTGTATTTATAGCGTCTATGCACCTCTTGCATGCAATGTTTTCCATGCTTCTGCATGCAGACTCTGTGTCATTATCCTACACCTCTTGAGTGCTCTATTTGATCATCATCATGACTCTTCAGCTTCTCTGGTGATTACACATCGGTCTTCTTCGACTTCTCGAGCAGATGTCATCAATGGTTTTTGGCAGTCTCACAGTGTCGTGCCTCAGTAGCCCTCCGATCATTTCTTGATCCAACGGTTCATGATCAAATTGGGATTTCATATATTGCGATTTCGGCACTTTCGATGACATAAAGCTTATGTCCACGGGAGTCGTGATTTCCCGATTCGCAATGTGCTTCAGCCCTCCTGGCTGAGCCCTGGTCTATGTGACCTGTCTCTGTGTGACCTTGGTCTTGTCACTTCCAAATCGTGATTCGTGAAACTCTGACACAGGCTAATATCAACAGTCCAGGTATAACCTTGGCTCAATGGCTACGATTGAGTCGCGATATCGCATATCGTGAAATCGGGGTGTCTGATGTCAAGTGACTTAGTCATTCCAAAGTCTTGATCCCCGAAACTCCGATGAGGAGAATCAACGGTCCAGATGCATTTTGGATTCAACGGTTATGATTGAATCGCGAAATCGCACATCGCGATTTTGGGTTTCTCGTTGTCAAGAGATTTTTGACATTGCAAAGTGTCGATTCCCGATCCCCGATACTCCATGCAGAGATTCAACGGTCCAGATCACTTCTAGCTCGATGGCTCCGATTACATCGCAAAATCACATATCGCGATTTCAGAGTTTCTGTTGCAGTGTGTTCTTGACATATCAAAGTCCCGATCACCGATGCCTCTGCTGATGTCACACGTGGTTTGACACGTGTTAGATCCTGCCATGTGTCACTCTGATTCGTGAATTGCATGAGCCTGAAGTGTTAGATCTGCCTGACACCTATCATTCTCTGGTTGTGCCACGTGTCCCTGGGTGACGTGGTCTGTTGACGTGTGTTGGATCGACGGTCTAGATCACTTATTATGCAACGGCTGTGATTAACTCGTGAAATCGCATATCGCGATTTTGGGGTTTTCGTTGTCAAGTGTTCTTTGCATATTGAAATCGCGATCCCCGATTCTCCGGTGAAGGAAATCAACGGACCAGATCTAATTCTTGATTTAACGGTTGAGATCATATCGCGATTTCGGGGTTTTCATTGTCAAGGAACTTTGACATATCCAACTCGCGATCCTCGAAACTCGATGACTACGCTCCTGGTCCATATGACCATTATCCTCATGACCGTAGCCAAACCTTCACTCCCTTTAAGGACCTTGCAGGTTCTCATTGATCCAACGGTGGTCGGGTCCCTGCGCTCGGATCTGACGGCTGAGACCTGTCCTCCTATCGAGCTTCTCCCGGTGGCGCCCGATTGCTGCCACGCGTCCTTCCAAATAGACGGTCCTGATTTTGTCGGGATTTCACCTTGTCTTTTCCCGATGGTAAACCTCGTACAGCTCCTATCTGATCTAACGGCAGACGGGTTTTCTGAATGAGATCCAACGGTTGTGGATCTCTGTCTTCCTTCTCCTCTGCGAACTCCCGTATTTTGAGCTTTGCCTTTGTTGCGCGCATTTTCTTCAACGTTGTTCCTCCTGAGCTTTCACGTCTGACTCCCCAAGGGATTTCTATCCTTCTTATCCTAACATCTTCACTGTTGTACTTGCCATCAATGACAAGCATACGCTACTTGGTAAACATTTGCCAACAATCTCCTCCTTTGGCATTGATGGCAACTACAGCACCTGAATTCTTTTCTCCCCCTTTGACATCAATGTCAAAGAAGAGACATGCTCCCCCTGAGCTATTGCAGTAATGTAGGAGGCATTAGATAATTAAGTAATACAAATCTCCCCCTAACAATATGGACTCTTTTAGGTGTGAAACAAAATGACACCCAGCTTTTGTCTAAGATATTCAAACAGTGTCTTGGCTAGGGGCTTGGTAAAGATGTCTGCAATTTGTTCTGCAGTGGGAATGTAATGGACCTGAACAGTCTGATTGGTGACCTGCTCTCTCAGAAAATGATATTTGATGGGGATATTCTTGGTCTTGGAGTGGAATACAGGATTTTTAGACACACTGATAGCGCTAGTGTTATCACAATAAATAGGGATCGGTGCAGTGTATTTTACCTCTAAGTCCGCAAGTGTCTGAATCATCCATAATACATGTGTGCAACAAGTAGCAGCAGCAATGTACTCTACCTCTGTGGTTGATAAAGAAATGGAACCTTACTTTTTACTAAGCCAGGCTACTAAGGAATTACCCAAGAAGAGTGCTCCTCCACTGGTGCTTTTTCTCTCATCAACACAATTTGCCCAATCTGCATCTGAATAGGCAGTCAATTGAAGACTTTGATTTTTGGGATACCACAGACCATAAGTCATTGTTTCTTTTAAGTACCTGAATATCCTTTTGACAGCTTGCAAATGACTCTGTTTAGGAGCATCCTGATATCTTCCTACCATTCCTACAGCATG